>JBBPBX010029451.1:0-35876 GCA_038048925.1 Garcialebias charrua
GGGACTTAACAGTCGACTTCGACACTCGAGGCTTGATGAAAAAGGACGAGATCTCGATTTCAGCCTCAGGTGAATTTTCTGCGGATGACACCGACATTGAGTACGATGAACAAGGGGGAGACCTCTCTCGCACCCCGGCGCCTGTGCTCTCGGAGACTGACTTTTCGATCCCTGCTCTGTTTGACTTGTGTCGCACAGCAACGGACGTGTTGCAGATCCTATGGCCAGAACCTCCACCTCGTCAACAAGTCACGAGGTTGGTAGGAAATTATTTTTACTCAAAGCAGCAGTCCGCCACGAGGCAAAGAATGCCCATCTTTCCGGATTTCCTCACGGAGCTGACTCGCACCTGGACTCAGCCCAGGGCTCCCATGCTGCTGCCGCTCTCGCAGTTCCTCGACGTGGATGGGATGGATGCAGCGGGTAGCCAATGTGCCACAAATGGAGGAACGCTGGCGTCTCACCTGGCTCCCAGGTCACTGGGATGAGGACTTCCAGTGCCCTGCCAGAGACGAGACCAAACGTTAGTGCTTGGCTTTAGTTTAAAAATGAGAGAGCTAACCTGGGTGCTCCTCACAGTCTGTGACCGTGGTACGCCACACGGTGAATTGGAAGGTGGCCACTGTAAAGAGGGAGGGTGGGATCTGCTCCGTGGTCCAGCAACAAGGAGATAATATCAGGGTTTCCTGATGCAGCTGCATCAAACAAAACAGTACTGGACTCTGACTCAGACTGCACACGGGCTCCTAGAAAATAATACAAAGGCTCTATAAGGATCTAGATTTAACACTTTCCTTTTTTTACCACATGTCCTTGGTTTGTATATGACCTGGTGTTTTCTCTGACGTACCAAGGTACAATAAGAATCCTGGACACAAACAATAATACTGTAATTTCTGGACTATTGAGCGCACCTGAATATAAGCTGCACCCGCTAAATTTAAAAATAAAATTTAAATTTTACATAAATAGCCTGCACTTGTGTATAAGCCACGGGTGTTCATGTTGTAACCTGTGATATTTACAAATACATGTATATACTGTATATACAGTATATATATTTTTTTTCCTTATTTTAATTAGATACATACCGTTAACAAACACAAACACAGTTTAAAAAAATGTGAACAGTACCTGTAACACGGCTGATAAAAAAATACAGTGGTCTACCAAGAAGTCATNCAAATTCGAATTATTTGTGAAACTGACTGAATTGTGGCCATTTCTGTTTATGCTAGTGTTGCTTATGTGGCGGTCATCCTAAATGGGGGCTGACTCTAGAGTTAATCAGTTGTAAATATAAATCCAATAATTACATCTAGAAAAGAAAGTTAATTCTCAATAGAAAAATTAATCAAAATCTGTGTGGTGGTTGTATTTTGCTAACAGACAGTCACAACCAAAAATATATTGTGTTTATTACATCCTCTGTCCTTGAGTTGGGCATGAAGCTCGTCTCCTGCAGAACAAGAACTTTATATCCACCTTAATCCTGGAGGCTCTACTGTATAAATGATTATGTGCACAACTTCCTGTCAGACAGGAAGTAGCTGTAAGCACTGGTTAACAATGTTAGCGGAGCATGGACCATGGCTTATTTGAAAGTTATTTGCATTCAGTTTAGCAGATAAAACACTGTTATTGTTTACATTTATTTAACAAATGTCAAGTTTGCCGTGCTGAGTTCAGGTACCTGTTGTGTTCGCGGCTGCACAAACAACCAGACCAAACAAAATCAGTGGCTACAACAACAACAACAAGTGTTTTGAACTCAGAACCAAAAACAACGAGTGTTTCTGTGGAAAGAAGTATAGTTTCCATCTCAACAGATGAGTTACGAAGAACGTGACTGAAAAAATATGAACTTGAAGAGACCACGCAAACTCTGTGAGCTCATTTCACTTTATGGCAGACGGAGGAAAACCTGCATCCTACTTTGTGTCTGGACTACAACAAACCACCGGAGAAGAGACATCAGATCCTCAGAAGGATTGAAAACCGTGACGAGAATATCACGTATGATTTCAAGTGCATGGAGGACACAGCGTTATAGTATTTGTCTTCGGTGTTATGATTTTCTCTGCAGTTAACCCAGGCTCAGTGATGGAGGACTTTAAGGCTTTGGCTGGGCTCTGCGTCTGCTTTAAGGTAAATAAGATTATGTCCCACCTCTTTTAACAAAACACAACCAACCGTATTACTGTGTAGATACTGATACAAACCGGATTCCCAAAAAAGTTGGGACTCTAAACAAATTGTGAATAAAAACTGAATGCAATGATGTGGAGGTGCCAGCATCTAATATTTTATTCAGAATAGAACACAAATCACAGATCAAAAGTTTAAACTGAGAGAATATCATTTTAAGGGGAAAATGTTTCAAAATTTCATGATGTCAACAAATCCCAAAAAAGTTGGGACAAGTCCATTTTTACCACTGTGTGGCATCCCCCTTCTTACAACACTCAACAGACGTCTGGGGACAGAGGAGACCAGTTTCTCAAGTTTAGAAATAGGAATGCTCTACATTCATGTCTAATACAGGCCTCTAACTGTTCAATCGTCTTGGGCCTTCTTTGTCACACCTTCCTCTTTATGATGCACCAAATGTTCTCTATAGGTGAAAGATCTGGACTGCAGGCTGGACATTTCAGTACCGGATCCTTCTCCTACGTAGCCATGATGTTGTGATTGCTGCAGAATGTGGTCTGGCATTATCTTGTTGAAAAATGCAGGGTCTTCCCTGAAAGAGATGACGTCTAGATGGAGCATATGTTGTTCTAGAACCTGAACATAGTTCTCTGCATTAATGGTGCCTTTCCAGACATGCAAGCTGCCCATGCCACAAGCGCTCATGCAACCCCATACCATCAGTGATGCAGGCTTCTGAACGGAGCGTTGATAACAACTTGGGCTATCCTTGTCCTCTCTGGTCTGGATGACATGGCGTCCCAGTGTTCCATAAAGAACTTCAAATCGTGACTCATCTGACCATAGAACAGTCTCTCATGTTCCCACACTCCATTTTAACCCTTGTGCGATCTTAACATTCTGTTTACTCCCCTTGTCCTACGGGTCAAAAATGACCCGCACTACCAAAGACCCAAAATAAAGCAGCTTTATTGAACTTTAAATTAAATATTTTTTAGGAAGTGAATTATAAAAATACTTCTCTCATAACACAACAAAAAAACAAAATGTTGCTTGATTTTGTGAACAATTTTCAACTTCTACTATATTTATCACATGTAGGACAGTATGTGTGAACGTGAGAATGGGCTTTGCAGATGTGTTTCTCACATGTGCAGCACACAGCTTTTGTCTTGCAGTCCTTCTTCCAGGGGCAGAACTGGCACCTTTTTCTTTTGACTGACCCAGCTGCAGCCTCAAGTGGATCAGGACAAGATTCAGCTCTCTGAACAACTTCCACAATGGCTATTTCTTAGTTTGTTTTTTTGTTTTGCTTGGCAGCTTGTGTGATGTGAGGGGTTAGCTGCAGATCAAGAGTGCAGGTGCAGGTCAAATGCAAGTTCTAGTGTCTTTGATGTGTGTGTGTGTGTGTGTGTGTGTGTGTGTGTGTGTGTGTGTGTGTGTGTGTGTGTGTGTGTGTGTGTGTGTGTGTGTGTGTGTGTGTGTGTGTGTGTGTGTGTGTGTGTGTGTGTGTGTGTGTGTGTGTGTTAGAGAGAGTTTGTGTGTGGCCTTTGAACTTTTTTCTGGTGTTTAAATGCCTTTATAATTCACGGGTCAAAAATGACCCATAGGACGATCTTTGGACCCTAGTGGTGTACAGCCCACATGGAAACCTAGACAAAAACAAAGTATCACTTTTTGTAATGATGGGGTCACTTTAGGAAAAGTCATAAAATTTCAAGTTGGAAAAATATAGTTTAAGGTATTTTTTCTATAGCTAAACATGGTAGCGGGTCACTTTTGACCCGCAGGACAACACAAGGGTTAAATGACCCCTGGCCCAGTGCAAACATCTGAGCTTGTGGAGCTTGCTTAGAAATGGCTTCCTCTTTGCACTGTAGAGTTTCAGCTGGCAACGGCGGATTGTGTTCACTGACAATGCTTTCTGGAAGTATTCCTGAGCCCATTCTGTTATTTCCTTGACAGTGGCATTCCTGTTTGAGGTGCAGTGACGTTTAAGGGCCCGGAGATCACGAGCATCCAGTAGAGTTTTACGGCCTTGACCCTTACGCACAGCGATTGTTCCAGATTCTCTGAATCTTTTGATGATGTTATGCACGGTTGATGATGATAACTTAAAAGTCTTTGCTATTTTACGCTGGGTAACACCATTCTGGTATTGCTGCACTATCTTTCTGTGCAACAATGGTGGAATTGGTGATCCTCTTACCATCTTGGCTTCTGAGAGACACTGACACTCTGAGAAGCTCTTTTTATACCCAATCATGTTGTCAATTGACCTAATTAGTGTTAATTGGTCTTCCAGCTGTTTGTTATATGCTCAATTTCCTTTTTCCAGCCACTTATTGCTACTTGTCCCAACTTTTTTGGGATTTGTTGACACTGAAATTTTGAATCAACATATTTTTCCTTTAAAATGAATTATCTCAGTTTAAACTTTTGATCTGTGATTTGTGTTCTATTCTGAATAAAATATTAGATGTTGGCACCTCCACATCATTGCATTAAGTTTTTCACAATTTGTTTGGTGTCCCAACTTTTTTGCAATCCAGTTTGTATGAAATTGTTTCAGTAAAAAACAAACCAAAAAAAGGACAAAAAAAAAAACATTAAGAAAAATACTATTGTTTTGTATTATTTGTCTAAAATTGAATTTGGTTCATGGTAGTATTTGGGAAATGGAAATGGAAAAAACACCATAATCCATTCCTCAGTTGAAGAAAAATTAATGTGAATAAGATGCACTGTGATTGCTGATCTAAATCTCTATGACCAATTTTTCTGGTCTTGCAGTTCAAAGGTCACAGAATGATGCAGTAGAATAATGATACATCTTAAATACATTTTCTTTAATGTTTCTTTTCTGAATATGATCGTTTAGACTAGAGACTTTAGAGAGTGATGCAATTTCAAAGTTTTTTTTTTTGGTTTTATTTACTGATCGTGTCTCCATTAGTCTAAACTAACACAGGTGAAATGTGTTGCTTCTGCTCGCCTGTGACAGAAGAAACACTGTGTCTTTGTCTGTTTCACCTTTCCCCTTTACAGGGGTATAACAAATACACCTCAGAGTTTTTCAGGTTCATCACTTATTGTCTGAAGCAACCGAGTCAATGAAGTAGCTAAATTTGCTAGTACAGGTGGTCCCCGACTTACGAGCGCTCTTACTTACGAGGTTCCGGACTTACGAGCTGGCGAACGAGCAGTAAATTTGTAACGAACATACAAAAAATACAGCACTTTCATGTGTTTTAGATGAAAGTGTGTTAGCTAACCGTTTGGAAACAAGTTTCTGAGCATGTTTATGAACTAGTATGAACATTTGTGATGAAAAACGAGTGTTCATAGTAGCGCTAGCATAAATTTTCCGACTTACGACCGAAAATCCGGACTTACGAGAACACGTGTTTCGTGTTCCGACGTACGAGATTTTCGTGTTACGAGATAGTTGTAGGAACAGAACTCGCTCGTAAGTTGGGGACCAGTACCTGTAGATGAAATCTGCAGCCACTTCTTCAGGTCGTCCTCCATCCCTCGTCCTCAGCAGGCAGCAGTATTGTCCTGTTTGAGCTTTGACAAGTGGTGTTCCTACATGTTTAAATTAAATCCAAAATACCACAGTTCATGCTCAATAATCCAGGTAAAAATCCACCAATGTTCTGTCAGGTCATCTGGACTGTTTCTTTTATTGCTGAGACATTTCGTCCTTCATCCAAAGGACTTCTTCAATCTGAGGAGCCACCAAACAAACTGAGTCCCACAAACAGCACACTCCTGTAGTAGGAAAAAACAGTTTGATGGTGATAAGATGGCCTCCAGGGCCCGACGAAACGTCTCAGCAAAAAAAAAAAAAATTGTCCAGATGACCTGACTGAACATTGTTGGATTTTTACCTGGATTATTGAGCATGAACTTTGGTGTTTTGTTTGCCTTGTCTGCCTCAGAGGAGTTGATGGGGGAGAGGGCGGGCCACAGAGGCCATCTTATCACCAGCAAACTGTTTTGTTTTTTTCCCCTCTATGGGAGTGAGTTGTGTTTGGTGGCTCCTCAGATGGAAGAAGTCCCTTGGATGAAGGATGAAACGTCCCAGCAAAAAAAAAAAAAAAATCGTCCAGGTTACCTAAATCCACAATGCTCGGAGGAACTACCGTACATTAGCTCGTACTGTTTGCACACAAACGCATGTTCTGGTCCGCACCGGAAGTCGCGCCCATAATTCACGCAATGCATCATTGGGGATGAGAATAAGGTAGATTGGGTAAAAAAAGAAAGAAAAAAAAAGAAGTTCCAGCTCATTTCCTGTGTGAACTTGCTGTGCTGATCATGTGACAACATGGGGCAGCTGCGCTCATATAGTGGAGGCTCAGAATCTGGGCCTTCAGGGAACCACAGTGTCTCAGAATAGAAATGAGAATAGCGCAAGTGTCGCTTGTGTGGAGCCTCAGAAACCTCTGAGCAGAGACGTAGAAGAATAAAACACGAACGCCATAACCTTTATAGGAAAGAACCATTAACAGCATGGAAACAAACAGCGGTTCTTTTCATACTTGGTCTTTCATATTCAACAACTCAGGGGGGAATATGTGGGAACGTGTGGGCAAGCAACATCCTCACTGTGGGAAACTGGTGGAGGCTCTCAATCGATGAGTTCCCATTAAGCGAGGCCGGTTTCCCTAAAGATTCAACGCGGGTGCAGCTTTCTGGTGTCATAATTGCTATCCAAATACAAACCAACAATTCATAGTCAACACCAAGTGTTTGTGGGTAGGAGAGATAACAAATGAGAGCAAGTATTTCCTAATGGGTGTGGTGCTTTATGTTTAGGTAAGGGATTGATGCTCTGCGTGGATGTGAGCAGCTGATGAGCTCAGAGTCTGCCTGTGCTGTTCAGTGATGAGATGATCGAGGTGATCCAGCCTGCTAATCACACACACACGCCTCACACAGCCTGCCGGTTGTAAAAGGATGGGTGCTTGTTTCCTCCAAAAGTAGCTCATACATTATGGGGGAGCAGCGGTTTTTAGTCTGTGTTTGGAATATAAAGCGTTTTTGGAGGAGTAAGGATGCATCTGCGACGGGAGATAAAGAGGCTGCAGGATGATGTATGCAGACAGTGATTTCCTCATTTGATCAAGTGATAAATTGAGAAGGGGAAAAAAAATAATCTCTGAGCAATGCTGCCACCTATTGAGCAACTGTACAAATTTTGTCTGTCACAGACAGGACCATTACAGCTGACAAGTTCTATACTTGGCCTTGATAAGAACGCACTAAACATATTCTGTAAGGTATGGGGTGCCGTTTGTAAAGTTGCAGTCAAACATTAACAGCAATACAGGTAGTCTTCGACTTACGGCAGTCTCGACTTACGGCAATTTGATGTTACGAATGCATCATATTAATAAAAATATTAAATTAAATTAAAATAAAATAAATAATAATAATTTTAATGTGTTTAAATGTTCTTGATTTCATGTGTACAGCACTTTGTTGCAGCTGTGGTTGTTTTAAATGGCTTTATAAATAAAGTATTATTATTATTTTTAAGCCGATTTATGCAGTTTCCGGCAGTGTCCGTCAGTTTTCGGCAGTGTCCGTCAGTTTTCGGCAGTGCCCCTTCAGCTTCGGTTAGCTCCGGCCTCGACAGCCGGTTTGGGATGGACCGTGTGTCCGATCAGAGTTGGCTTCTTACGGATAAATGTGCTGGAAACGCTCGGTGAACTCTGTGGACGTCTCAGGCCCGGAGCAGCAGCTGCCGATCGCTCCGCAGCACCGAGCTAACATGCTAAAACGCGGAGAAAAGGTTGCGGCAGCCTTTTGGAGGCGCTAACATGCTAACGCCGGACCCACCGGGGACACGGAGCCGACTGGCGGCGGAGAGGCCTGCTACGGTCGGGAGCTCGCCTCGATATCCGCCTGGCAGCTTCAGATGATGGTTGGACACCGAGCTAACATGCTAAAATACGGAGAAACAGCTGCGGCAGCCTTTAGGAGGGGCTAACATGCTAACGGGCACAGCTATTGGAGGGGCTAACATGCTAACGCGGCACAGCTTGTTGGATGGACACCGCGGAGAAACGGCTCCCAGTAAGTTATTAACTTTTTCCCTTCATTATGGCTCCAAATGTATGGAGTTAACATGCTAACAGTCCTTCCTGTAAACAATTTGGACCGCACGAAGCAGCACGAAGCTGCAGAGCTCGGACGTGCAACGAGCTAACATGCAAAAAGACGGAGACACACTTGACCAGCTCAAAGTAAGAACTTAACTATTTATTATGCCTCCAAATGTACTGTATGTGTTTTTTGAGAATCATGTAGGGTGCTGTGTTAGGATAGGCGAAGTGCTTGGTAACTGTACAGTACCGTACATGTACGTGTATAAGTGGCGGCTCGTGTGTTTTCCGACTTACGGCAATTTTCGACAGGCGAACGGCCGTAGGAACAGAACTCGTTCGTAAGTCGAGGACCACCTGTATTCTAGTTTAGTTAGCCTTAACTTGCAAGTTAGGTATTTAGTTTGTAAACTAAATATTAGTTTGTAAATTAAAATTAACAATTAGTTATGGAACTATCATATTTATAAATGTATAACATGGTGAAGCTATGACTTTGAAAACAAAAACTATTTTTTTCTTATGAAAGGCTAAATAAACCAAAATATTGCTGTTAACTTTTGACTGTGTAACTTTACAAACGGCACCACATAGTAAGGTTACTGTAAGAAATGTACAAGTGCATAAGCGCTGAATCATCCTTATCCTGTTCAAGATTTTCTCCTGTATCTTGTCTCGCAGCTTTGAACTGAAATATTCAAACTACTGTATATACCAATTTGTGTGGCTCGGGATGGTCTGTGATGTTTGGGAGTGCTAAGTAACAAAACAATGAAAACATTTAAAACAAGGGGATCAATGGGGTTTTTATGAAACAAGAAAACACAACCTTCTCTGGGTGTACTTCAGAGTAAGCCTGGGCGGGCGATATGGACCAAAATTAACATCCTGATTTTTTTAAAAGATAAATGGTAACATACGTACGATATCTCAATATTTTTCAAATAAATGGCGATTTACGATATCTTGATATTTTTCAGCTAAATGGCGATATACGATATCTCAATATTTTTTTTCTTTCCATAAAGTACTAACAAAAATATATTTCTGAGTTAAAGCTTTGTCCCAGTTGTCAGGGACATTTATTAACAAACAGCTGCAACTGTAAAAAATAAATGTGTAAAAAATAAACAATTTACATATACTTTGTATTAAATAATAATCTTCTTCAACTGCACCGCCTTCACAACGTTAGTAAGCGGGTGTAAAGCAGCACGTGAGGGGCGGTTTGCATGCAGTGAGGGAAGAGGAGGGGCTGCGTGAAGTTGGTGCTGCAGACGGACAGAAAAATAACTACTGTACACGGATTCACTCAATGGTTGAGATAGAGCCATTCTAACCATGATAAATTAAAAAACTTGCGATACTTCGAGTATATTCGATACATCGAGTATACTTGATACATTACTTCATTGTTTAAAGTTTAAATGGGTCACTGAAAGTTGGACTTCACACGTCTGAACTGGCATTTTGAGATCTTATATAGTTTTCATATACAAATTAAGTTGTATGATTTTTAGTTTGGTGGCACGGTGATGCTGCTGCCTCTCAGTGAGGTCGCGAGTTCAAATCCCAGCCCGGGATCTTGCTGGATGGAGTTTGCATGTTCTCTCTGTGCATGCGTGGGTTTCCTCCCAGACCAAAAACGTGCATGTTAGGCTGACTGTAACTCTAAATTGTCTCTAGGTTTGAGTGAGAGTGAATGTTATGTGTCCCTGTGATAGATTTGGACCTGTCCAGGATGTCCCCTGCCTCTTGCACAGAGGAGGGGGCCTCGCTGCAGTTTTCAATGAGGAGGCGTTCAAGTGCCGCATGTTGCCTCAGAAAAATTACAACAGTTTTGAAAACATGATTTTTGTGCTGGAATCTGCAAAACCTATTCTGTGTGGCCTCTTTTATAGGCCCCCTCAATACAACAAAAACTTTCTCAGTGAGTTTTCTGAACTACTGGCTGACCTAATGCCAAAGTTTGACTCTTGGCTTTTCTGTGGGGACTTCAATGTACACACCTGCTGCCCAAGTAATCAGCTTGGATGTGAGTTTCAGGACCTCCTGGACTCTTTCAACCTGTCACAGTCGGTCTCGGGAGCCACACACAGCCAGGGTCATACACTCGATTTAATTATCTCCCACGGCCTACAAATACCTGCTGTGGAGATCCTGGACACCTGTATCTCAGACCATTTTCCCATCTTATTCGAATTTTTCACCTCTCCTGCACCAAAGGCTATTCTCCCAGCACGTTTCTGTCGCTCTATCACCCCATTAACTCCAAGTGAGTTCACTGATGCCTTTAAGAGCACTGAATTCTGCTCTGCTGTCAGCCTGGACCCATCTCTACATCCTGAGGACTTCATCAGCTCCTTCCATCACACCTGCACGACGATCTTGGACTCCATCGCTCCTCTCAAACAGGCATCTTCAAAGAACAAACCTTCACCATGGCTCAACGAAACGACGCGAGCTCTTCGACAACGTTGCAGAAAAGCAGAACGAAAATGGAAGCGCGACCGGCTTCATGTATCTCAAGGAATACTGAGAGACTGTCTCTGTGAGTATCATAATGCTGTGAAACAGGCCAAGTCACAGTACCTCTCCAATTTAATCTCCACCAGCTCCAACCGGCCGAGGACGCTTTTCAGCACACTCCAGTCTGTCATCAACCCATCTGTCTAGCCGTGTTTCCATCAAGGTTTCTAGGTGCGCATTTTGAAGTATCGCAGCAGAAAAGCTTAATGGAAACGGCAAAATACGAAGTTACTTTCTGAAATTCGCCAAAAAGTTTATACGCTCGCTTGAGGTGGTTTTTGGGAGCTGCGAAACCGAGCAGCTGCGCAAAACGACAGATGGAAACACATTTGCCGACTCGTGCTGCCGTAGCGCACATTCACGTCACGTGACTGATCAGCTGTTTCCGCTCCGAACAACATGTAACTCGCTAAAACTAGTTGGCATGACAGAATAAATACAACTCGCCCGACAGCAGCACGTACCTGAAATATTCTCCCCATTTTGACGAGATGTGTGACCGGGTTCTGTTTTCAACCGCTACTTCCTGTTTACTCTCTGGTCTACTGTAGACATGCGCAGTGCTGACGTCTGACGTAATGACGCTGACGTCTGACGTAATGACGCTGTGCGCGGCTTGGAAAAAGCGCTTCAAGCCAGTAGATGGAAACACTTATGCTCTGCATTAATTTGTATTTACATATTTGCGAGGTAGCTCAAAATTCGAAATGAAAATGGATGGAAACAGGGCTGTTCTGAAAACTGCCACACAGTCTACCTGTGATGACTTTCAGAGCTATTTTGTCAACAAAATAGACTCTATCAGGCAGAACATTGTCAGTTCATCCAACACCATCCAGTCTTGTGCGTCTGCAATAACCACAGCTGTTTTTGACCAGTTCGACCTGGTTTCACTGCCTAACCTCACCAAGGTGGTTCAGCAGATGAAACCAACTAACTGTTCTCTGGACATCATTCCCTCTAAAATGTTCAAACAATCCTTTGATGTAATTGGTCCTTGTGTTTTGTCATTCATTAACAGCTGTCTATCTTCAGGTTTTGTGCCATCTGCTTTCAAACATGCTGTGGTCAGGCCTCTTCTCAAAAAACCAGGCCTAGATCCTACAGCTCTCTCTAATTTCAGACCAGTTTCACATCTGTCATTTCTATCAAAGGTCCTGGAAAAGATTGTTTTTACTCAACTTCAATCGTTTCTAGAACTCAACAACCTGTTTGAAAAATTTCAGTCAGGTTTTCGAGCTCGTCACAGCACTGAATCTGCACTGCTCAAAGTACAGAATGACATTCTTCTGTCTCTGGATGCAAAAAACCCTGCACTGCTGGTGATGTTAGACCTCTCAGCAGCTTTTGACACCGTCGACCATCAGGTACTAATCAACCGCTTGTCTCAGCAGGTTGGCCTCCAGGGAGCTGTGCTTGAGTGGTTCAAATCTTACCTGTCTGGGAGAACTTTTTCTGTCATGATAGGCGACCTGTCCTCCTCTTCATCAACCCCTCTGACCTCTGGCGTACCACAGGGATCTATTCTAGGGCCAGTCCTCTTCTCTCTTTACATGCTGCCATTAGGATCAATCATTGCACGTCATAACCTGTCTTTTCACATGTATGCAGACGATTTACAAATCTATCTGCCAGTCACTCCCAACCCCTCACCCAGTTCAAACACTCTTGTCAACTGCTTAAATGACATTAAGCACTGGCTCTCTCAAAACTTCCTCCACCTAAACACAGATAAAACTGAATGCATTTTATTTGGTGCACCTGATGACACCAGCAACATCCTTCCCAGTCCCAGTGTTGGTTTTCCCCTCCCCCATTTCAACCCGGTGGTCAGAAATCTTGGAGTGCAGCTTGACTCCAACTTAAAGCTTGATAAACAGATCAGTTCTGTTGTCAAGACCAGCTTCTTTCAGCTCCGACTGCTCTCCAAAGTCAAGTCATTTCTCAGCCGTGCTGATCTGGAGAAGGCCATCCATGCCTTTGTGACCTCCAGACTTGATTATTGTAATGCTTTGTATGTTGGTATTAATCAATCCTCCATCTCCCGTTTACAGCTTGTACAGAACTCTGCCGCGCGCCTTTTGACCAACACACGAAAATATGAACACATCACTCCTGTCCTGTCCTCTTTACACTGGCTCCCGGTTCAGTTCAGGATACAGTTCAAGCTGCTGCTGTTTGTTTTCAAAGCTCTGAATGGACTTGCACCTCTGTACATCTCAGAACTTTTGAAAGCCCATCAGCCCGGCAGAGCTTTACGATCTGCCAGTCAACACCTGCTGGAGGTGCCTCACTCAAGGTACAAACAATGGGGAGACCGGTCATTTTCTGTTGCCGGCCCTAAAGCCTGGAACAGTCTCCCCCTTGAGCTGCGTGCCACCTCTGATCTGACTCTGTTCAAAACCAGACTGAAGACACACTTGTTCAAAAAAGCTTTCAGTGTGTAACTTTTATTACTTTTGGTATTTTAGTATGTAGCATTTTTTATTTCCATTGCCTTTTTATTTCCTCTAGTTCAAATAAGCTTCCAGTGTGCAACTGTTATTACTTTTGGTATTTTAATATGTAACATTTTTTATCTACATTGCCTTTTTATTTCCTCTTGTTCAAAAAGTTTTAGTTTGTAGCATTTTTTATTTCCATTGCCTTCTTTTATTGCTGTTGTTTCTTATTCTATTTTCATTGATTTATTGTTCCAGTTTATTCATCTTTTTATCCTGTTAAGCACCTTGGTCAATGCAAGGCATTGTTGGAAGGTGCTATACAAATAAAGTTTATTATTATTATTTATTATATTGCACAGTGATAGCTGGGCACCAGTGACCCCCACCACCTGAAAAGGAAGAAGCAACAATTGGATGGATTTTTAGTTTTTCAGATTATTTACCCGATTGTTCACATTTAAACTTATGAATTGTCCAGAATTAACAAATCTTGTGTGAACCAACTTTTCTTACTCCAAACTGTTTTCATACACATAAAATTATTTTCTCTTCTGTCAGCTTGTCTTGATTCCATAGGGTGCATAATTTTCTTTATAAATACACGGTGTGCACTCATTTGATACATTTAGCCTGCAATATTTCATCAAACTTGAAAGTGATGGGTCCTTTGTGATGGAGATGTGAAATGTTACAGATGTTTTTTCACTTATTGTCATATGTGAACCATGTGTGGTGAGAGTGTTTTGTCTGGACAGACTGGAGCTGCAGAAGCATGGAGCCTTTCACCTCATAAACTCAAGGCCTAATCTGATAGGCAGCACCTCTGATAACGTTATAAAAATACATTTTTTAATGCCGTCTCTGAACAGACTTGGAGACGAAGCGCCATGTAAACATCTTGCCTGCTTGTACTTCAACTCTGTTCCATTTTGCAAGATTAAACTGGGATAAGAAAATTATCTACTCGATCCTGTGTGGGATATTTATTTAATGAGCTATTGAAAGAACAATACTAACTTATCCTAACATTTTTATTGATCATTTATCCTACATACCCTGTTGAGACAAAGAAAAGTGTATGTGCCCATCAGTCTTCTGATGTTCAGTAGTAGGGGTGTACCGATTTATCGGCCTCGATTTCCTTAATTTTGGGTGATTGGAGATCAGCCGATATTTGCATGATAAACAATTTTTTTGTAGTTTTAACAATTTTCTAAACTTTATATTTCAGAGCACTACCTCAAGTTTGTATTGTTTCTAGGATATTGTTCAAGAGTATGTTTTTCAATAAAATAAAATATTGGAAAATTGAAGGTGCATTGGGACCTTATAACACCCGACAGTGTCGCTTATAAAACAAAACTTGAATCGGCAGGTCAGGCCTTTTATCGGCGCACTAGTTCTAAAAAATTTAAAGATCTTAGATTTTGCACAGCGACTATGAGGCTTACTTTTCAGTCTGCATTTTTGTCTGCCTCTTGTTAACTTTGCAGTCAGGGAGGATGCGTGGTTACCTTGGTGAACTTGTTTAAATGAATGATAAACAACTGGTTCTCTCAAATTTGCAGTATGGTTTCAGGAAAAGAGTTTTATTTTGTACCTTATTGAAAAAAAATCATTGATACAGTTGAAAGTGGTGATTATGGTGTTACCATTTTTCTGGACCTCTATAAGGCTTTCGATACAGTTGATTTTGATATATTATTGGGTAAGCTGCAGCATTATGGGATAAGAGGAACGGCATACAATTGGTTTAAAAGTTATCGTTTTGATGAACAGTATGCAATTCCAAATCATCAAAAATCCCAAATTTGAGATATCAAATATGGGGTCCCCCAGGGTTCAATATTGGGACCATAACTTTTCATTACATTAATGACTTTGTAAATTCTTCCAAAATATTTCATAAGGTTATTTTTGCTGATGATACTAACTTGTTTTTTCCCCCCCCCATAAAAATCCTTCAGAACTGGAGGAAATGGTAAATGCAGAACTGAAAAAAAAAAAATACCTGGTTCGAGAGTAACAAGTTATCGCTTAATATCAGCAAAACAAATTTTATTCATTTTAAACCCAATAAATCTAAACCGTTAATTGATCATGTAATTCTCAAAATTGAAAACGAGAAATTAAATAGTGTAAGTTCCACAAAATTCCTGGGGGTCCACATAGACGAGTCCTTAAATTTTAAATTACATATAGTGCGTCTCCTAACAAAATTGTCCAAATATGTTGACTTGTTTTTTAAATTACGATATTATTTGCCTCTATTCACACTATTAACAATGTATAAAACTCTTATTGAGCCACACCTTACCTACTGTAATGTCAAATGGTGCAATACTTGTCTCAGTTGAAATTTACCTTAATAAATGCACTTTAACAGTAAGTTCAGCTGCATTTCACCTGGGCAATGTGGTGAAATGCAGCTGATTCGACGTTTGCTCCAGGAGTTCCAGACGAAGGTGGCTCTGTATGGCAAGCCAAGTGTCTCATTAATAGCCACTTTTACTTATTAACGAGACACTTGGCTTGCCATACTGCTCGAGGGCCCACTACTGGCTAAAAATGATAGTGTTCAATATTTTCCATGTCAGAATGAATTAAACAGTCAGATCTCAGCTAAAAATTGGTTTATAAATATGGGGGAGGGGGTGTATATTAGTTCAAAAGGTGCAACTTATACAGTGAAAAATATGGTAGTTATGTGACATCATATTTGGAAGCTGTCTTTATATGAAGTTATTTCTCCAACCCTTAAAGGCAGACGACCATAATTTGGCATTTTTAAACCCAGTGCACTTAAATCAGCAGAGGAAAAGATCAGTTTGTCGACGAAATGGTCCTGTGGAGAATAAATAAATACAACTGGAACATGCTTTGCGTCAGTTGTTTTAATAGGCGTCACATAAAGGAAAAGGATCCCGCTGAGAGAATCCTTCATCTTATGCGGATACCTGATGAACCCACTCATATCAAGCAACTACACCACCATCAAACGCTGACATTTAGTCAGCTGGAATTGGAACACAGTGTCAAAAGGGTTGTTCACAAGTTCGGCGTCAGTTCAAACAGAAGAACAGTAACGAGAGTCGCAAGCTTCATCCCCGTCTACAAAACGTTTCAGTCTTATGTAAAATCACAAGTTGATGTGTAGGGCCAGAGTCTATGAGTGGGGGGAGGGTTTACCAGCGATAGTCTTTCTGTGGTTTACCTGAGCTTGAAGTGATGGCTGTGTCTACCTGTCAGTGTCATAAAACCTGCAGCAACAGGTTAGCAAGCGTACAGCACTACCTGCTAGAGGGTTTTCGCTTCCTATACCAAACGGTTCATTCGTAAAAAATACACCTGAATTCTCTTGTTGTACAACAGAAAAGGAACACGTTCACCTGCATATTCAAGATTGGTTTTAATATTAGACTTTCTGTATAAGAAATATTACTATTTTATGAAATGAGGCTCTTTGAACTAACATAATAATGATCATTTCACCCATAAATCATCAAAGTATTTACATATAGTACAGTACCAATTTAATCTGAAACTATATTTAAATGTTCAGTAGATACAAATGTTTTTTGTCTTTTCTCAACTTTTGACCTCTCAACACACTCAAACCATAAAGCCATTCTCTTTTAATAAACTTTTAAGTGCAAATAATGTCTTCATATATATAAATATACAGTATATATATATATATATATATATGAACTATGATTGCAGTTGAGACAGAACGCCATTTTTCCTCAAGTGCTTCTAAAGCCGACGTCTGAACATTGCGCTCATGTTCCGTCATAAATGCAAAACAGGGAAAAACTAGAGAACAAGTATCAAAAGAAATATGTGCAAAATTCACGATTTAGGTGTGACACCTTAGATTCTAATGTTTCTAAGGGAATTACAGATCTATCGTGAGTTTGAGGACTGTGGCTGCAGATGGACTCTCCCAGTTTTTTATTTTTAGTGTGCTGCTCCAAAACAATCTTTTTCCACTTGTTGAATTCATCATCACTTTCATTCTACAACGAAGCTTTAGGGCCACGCTAAGCCATAAAATTATGAGAATAAAGTCGAATAAAGTATTCATATTATGAGAATAGCCGTACTAGACTATTTTTTTTAAAGCTCGTTTAACTTTTTCTCTCCATGAGTTGAATCCACGATGCGACCTGTCAATCAATCCAGTAGGCGTGTCAGCAAATGACCAATCCGAAGCTAAATGCTCCTTACCTGCAGAGCTGTGCTGCAGCCCATCAGTGTACCACCTTTTACTGTACGCAGGTTCAAAGTCCTGATACTGATAATAATCTGATACTGATGTGCTACAGATGAACCATCTCCTTATTTGTAAAACCAATGCCAAAGTATAACTTAACAAGATACTCAGCATTCTTCATTTTATCACAGTTACAATGCAGTAAACCCTGTTTTATCGTGTCGGAGCTCAAATATTACGACTCATTTAGCTTCAGATTGGTCATTTGCTGATGCACCTACTGAATTGATTGACAGGTCACGTCCTGGATCAGACGTGGAAAAAAATAACAAACAAGATCTGAAAAAAAAAAAAAATAATACAGTAATTTTATGACTTTATTCTCTTAATAGTAAGACTTTATTTGACTTTATTCTTGTAATTTTTTTTCTCTTACTTAGCGTGTCCCAAAGCTCTGTCGTACATCATCACCTTCATTCAACACTCAAAGGACTGAAGCAAACACAAACAGTGGGTTAAGTAGAGGCATCAACCACTGTGTCTAGTCTTTATAGATCTACAGGCACAAGAGATTGGGTAAGAGTTTGTTCACATCAGACTAGACACAATTTGATATGATCAAAAAAAATGTAAGTGAGCTAGTCAAACACTCCCAAAGACTTGGAAGGTTTAACATGCACCTTCTATCCTCCAGCTGCACCTTAAACTTCCTCCTTGAGAAGAGGACTTGTTTCAAATCCTGGCTCGGTCGGAATCGGCCTTCTTAAAACCGTGGTACAACATGAAGACAAATGTTTGTAGTGATGAGATCGACTGCGACACTGGAGGTCATGTGCTGTGTTACAGTGTGTGAAGAGAAGCACTGCAGGGCCTTGATCGTCCTCGTCTCTGACGCTTGGAGCACTCATCAGCAGCACTGGCGCTGGGGCTATACTACTGTTCCACTGGGAGAGTTGGCTGGGTTGTTTTGAGATGACAGTAACCCCTGCGGAAAAATAGACAACGCATGCGTTGATAACAAACACACTGGTTTAAAAATGTAGTTCAAGAGGCAGCTCAGTAAGGCCATGAGGTTTACTGGCAGAGAAAATGCTAAAAAGTCTAAAGCCTCTGAATGTGTTCAGTCAAAGCAGTGTCGAGTGCCGTCACATGACGGAGTCTTCAAGAGGTTAGTCACTCACCACTTTCCCAGGCCTGGCCCACGTGCAAACAAAACCCTCCTGACAAGCTGTTACCAGACAGTCCTCCAGGAAGATCAACACAGTGAGTCTCTCGTGAGCAATCTTCTTGCACACCAGTGGTTCTAACAGCGGCACTTCCTCCATGCGAGGGCACTGTGTCGTGCCCAGAGTCTTAGCTGCCTCTGCTTTCGCCGTTCGTGAAGAGCTGAGCTGGTTGAGCTTGTCGCTGCTCTTGTTGCTGATCTGACCCAAACTGAAATTGCGCTTGTGGTCCTTCTCGTGGCGCTCCTTCCGCGAGTCGTGCAAAGACAGCGATGCGAACTTGCTGACGCTGTTGGCGATGAAAGCGCCGTCCATGATGTGGTTCCCCTTGGTGCTGCTGCCGGTGCTGCTGCAGCTGCTGCCCGTGTGGCTGTTGGGTGTGCTGCCCCCTGCCGGGTTGGACGAGTGAGGCAAGCTGTTGGACCGGGGCAGCGTGCCGGGGAGGGAGTTAGCTGGGTTGCCGCTGCAGCTGCTATTGCTCACAGTGTCTTTGCCGTTGGTGCCGCTTGAATTGGTGGTGGTTGTGGTGACTGATACGGTAGTTATCGTTTGTTCAGTGGCTGGAGAGCTTGAGGCATTCATGACATTAGTGTGAGTCCTAGTGCGAGACAAAGGGAGGTGTGGGAAAAGAATGTCTTCTGTTAGATCCCACAGGCACAGCTGAGTATCCTGCCCCACTGAGCCAAACCTGTAGGTCACACTGACAGGCCTACTGTCCGTAGAGTTTCTTTTAGAGAGCCGAGAGTGAGAGCTGTTGGCTCTTTCTCTGCCTGCCCCGAAATGAATCTGCTCGTGGAAGTCCTCATCACTCCCACTGAACTCAGCGGGCGGATCTCCATCCTCAACACTGGTAGTGCAGTGGTCAAACGCCACCACGCTCACCCACGACTTATGACCATGTCCCCGTGCAATGACTTTGCAGTCCAAGAATGACCACACAGTCACCAAGTCGTCCTCCCCTCCTGCCACAATATACTGCCCGTCGGGGCTCCAGCACACACACAGTAAGCCGCCAAAGTAGCTCTTCATCGTTCCGTGGAGCTCCGCAGCATCAAAGCCGAACACTCGCAGAAAGCCATCTTGGCTTGCACAGGCCAGAAACTTGCCATCTGGGGAGAAGGCGAACTCGTTGAGCGCCCCTTCACCCACGGTCCAGCGCAGCAGCGGGTTACGAGCAGACTTGCTCTTGCAAGTGTGCACAGCGTAGTTTTCACCCTGCTTGAGGAGCTGGTAGTGAGGTGCCGTGGTGCCGCAGGTGTTTTCCATGTTGTACAAGTACATGCTGCCACTGGAGTGAGCCACCAGAAACAGGCTCTCGGAACCTGGAACCCATCGCACACACGTTACTCTTGATTTGTCAATAAGTCTCTGGAAGAAGAAAAAACAAAATGAGCAGGGAGCCCAAGTATTAGCCACATGCATTGTCTTCTGTACTGGTAGTTGATTTAGTGAACTATTACAAAAAAATAATAAACACCCAGGTCAGTTTCAAGAGATTCAGGCTGTGTCCAGTAGGCTTTCCACAGAACAATGTTCACTGGAACCCACCTCCTCATTGAAGAGTTTGCTGGTTTCCTTCTTGATTGGGTCGATCAGCTGCACCTGGCCTGCTGAGAAGCCCACCAGCAGGGAGACGCTCTCTGCTGTCGCCGTGAGGGGGTTGAAGTCATGACATGTAGGCTGCGTGCCTTTGTAGATCCTCTTGTCTAAGGGCTTACTTAGATCAGCAGCCTAGGATGACAACAAATACACAGCATGAGTCATTGCCAGCACATTGACTGAGTCGTGTGAGACGATATATATTTTGTGATATGTTATGTAAAAACTAGACAAGGATAAGTATGCCAAATTGTTTAAAATGTGGCATTTTAGACAATCATCTAAAATCTATATCGCTTTCCAAAATATGACATCATTACTTAACGAGTTAGACCTCTTACTGATTCAACCAAATCTCAGCCATGTAAATCTAAAACTGACTTCTTTGCTGAAACATTTTCTTTGAACCAGTGTAAAATCTAGCCTTCCTCCAATCATTAACGTGTGGACCCTCATGCGACATCAAGTCCTAATGAGTTAATAGGAGGGATGTGTTGTCTGATCTACAGCTCCAACTAAAACATTTAAATATTTATGAGGAAGATACATGAGCCCAGATTAAAGCTGCACTATGTAACTTTGTAATGCAGTCTGTAACTTTTCTAACAATATATTTTTAACATATTTCTTCACTCTGTCACTATCTCACTATCACTATCTCACTATCTCACTATCTCACTATCACTACTGTCACTATCCTCTGCCCTTCACACAGCTCTCACACATCTGGACACGAAGGACTCCTATGTTAGAATGTTGTTCATCGACTTCAGCTCGGCATTTAACACCATCATCCCCCAACAGCTCATCCTTAAACTGGACAGTCTGGGGCTGAACACCTCAATGTGTAACTGGCTGCTAGACTTCCTGACCGGGAGACCACAGACAGTACGGATCGGGAGTAACACATCTAGCACCATCACATTGAACACAGGGGCCCCACAAGGATGTGTGCTGAGCCCCCTTCTATTCACCCTGCTAACACACGACTGCACACCATCGTACAGCTCCAACCACTTCATCAAGTTTGCGGACGACACAACAGTGGTAGGTCTCATCAGCAACAACGATGAGACGGACTACAGGAACGAGGTGAGCCGCCTGGCCTTGTGGTGCGGACACAACAATCTCACTCTCAACGTGGAGAAGACAAAGGAGATTGTTGTGGACTTCAGGAAGAGGGATGCCCAACATCCTCCTCTGACCATCAACAGCACCGCAGTGGAGAGAGTAGACAGCACCAAGTTCCTGGGAGTGCACGTCTCAAAGGACCTGTCCTGGAGCAGGAACACTGCAGCACTGGCAAAGAAGGCTCACCAGCGTCTCTACTTTCTCCGCAAGCTGAAAAGGGCTGGAGCTTCAACCCCCATCATGAGCACCTTCTACAGAGGTGCCATAGAAAGTGTCCTGACCAGCTGCATCACTGTGTGGTTTGGTGCATGTACTGCATCCTGCCGCAAGAGCCTCCAGCGCATTGTGAGAGCAGCTGAGAAGATCGTGGGCACCTCCTTGCCCTCACTGCAGGACTTACACAGCAAACGCCTCACTCGGAAAGCCCACCGCATGGCAGGTGATCCCACACACCCACTACACAGCTGCTTCAGACTGCTGCCATCAGGAAGGAGACTGAGGAGTCTCCAGGCTCGAACCAGCAGACTGAGAGACAGCTCTGTTCATCAGGCAGTCAGAATGCTAAACACTCTGCCTGCTCTGCCTCCCCTCCCATTTGAACTGCCTTAACACTAAAACTTTCTCACATATTATCACTCAACACAAAGTTTTTAACACTAGACTCTGTGTCACCAAACGGGTTTTCACTAAACTCTCGGTCATGTGCTCATACAGTTTGCACTACTTCTCATAATTGCACTAATGTCTGTATTACATCACTGCCTATAATCATAATACTGTTTACATTCTCTGTTTACATTTATTAATACTGTTTACTTTTATTACTACTGCTTACATGTAATTACTACTGTTTACATTTATTTACACTACTTTAATATCTACACCACTGCTGGTACATATACAGTGTGCTCTGAACGGTCTTATTTAGGGATGCCCAATGTGCCTTACTGCATATGCCACTTTTTGCCTCTACAACAACATCAACTACTACCTCATACATATACTGTGTACATTGACTCATTCGCTGCTTTGCCACTTTGCAAATGTCAATGCTAGAAACCTTTAGTTTATTTTAGTTATACTTTTTATACTCTTTTTTTATACCACTATGCAAAAAAAAAAAAAACACACAGGACAGTGTTAGTTTTACTATTTTTATGCTTATGTCTATTATTATATGTTTCAGTGTTTCAATGTTTAGATGTTTACTGTTGCACCGAGGGACTGAGAGAAACGCAATTTCGGTCCTGTGTATGTCCTGCACTGTACATATTGCAGATCTGACAATAAAGTTGACTTTGACTTTGACTTTGACTTTGATCTACTGACAGACTGATGTTAGACAAAGTAATCTCTGAAAAAAACTATAGTCCCCTTGCTTCTCTATCAGCATTTATAAAAACACTAAAAACACAGAGTGACCCGCCGTTAACCAGCCAATAAAAACAGAGCTTGAATTTGAATTTCAGCAGGGCCAGGGGGAGCAGAGCCATATATGGCTCTGAGGGGGAGGGATCAGAATGCTTTGCCTGTTGAAAATATTTCTAAGTTCTGCACTCTACAGAAAGTTACACATAGCACCTTTAACCCCAAACATCAAACCAACTGCAGGTAATGTGTAAAAACAGATGAAAAAGACTAAGCTTGAAGTAACTATTCACATCATATCTTAGCATCCATTTTTCCATATAATTAGTAGGCCTGTCATGATAACAAATTTTGCTGGGCAATTGATTGTCTCAGAAATTATTGCGATAAACGATAACATTGTTTGAAATTTGACAATTAGTAATTATTGTCAAATTTAAAAAGAAATGTTGGTTCGGGTTGGGGAGGAGGTCCTTACCCAAGTGGAGGAGTTTAAGTATCTCGGGATCTTGTTCACGAATGAGGGAAAACTGGAGCATGAGATCGATAGGCAGATAGGTGCAGCGTCCGCAGTGAAGCGGGCGCTGTACCGGTCTGTCGTGGTGAAGAGAGAGCTGAGTCAAAAGGCAAAGCTCTCAATTTACCGATCGATCTACGTTCCCACCCTCATCTATGGTCATGAGCTTTGGGTTATGACCGAAAGAACAAGATCTCGGATACAAGCGGCTGAAATGAGTTTTCTCCGCAGGGTGGCTGGACTCTCCCTTAGAGATAGGGTGAGAAGCTCAGTCATCCGGGAGGGACTCGGAGTAGAGCCGCTGCTTCTCCACATCGAGAGGAGCCAGTTGAGGTGGCTCGGGCATCTGGTTAGGATGCCTCCTGGACGCCTCCCTGGTGAGGTGTTCCGGGCATGTCCCACCGGGAGGAGACCCAGAGGAAGACCCAGGACACGCTGGAGGGACTATGTTTCTCGGCTGGCCTGGGAACGCCTTGGGATTCCCCCGGAGGAGCTGCTCCAAGTGGCTGGGGAGAGGGAAGTCTGGGCCTCCCTACTTAGGCTGCTACCCCCGCGACCCGACCCCGGATAAGCGGAAGAAGATGGATGGATGGATGGTTAATTTTTGTTTGTAGTACCTTTTTTGACCATTGGATGGCAGTATAAGACTGTTTGAACCGAATGATGAATAGTGAGAGAGCAAGCATTGTGTCTCTAAGAAAAATGGGAGGGAGGCCTCTTGTTGTGACATGGGCTCTCTCCTTTATTCGGTTCTCAAAATGGCGGACGCTCTGTGTCGTTTGAGCTCTTTAGCATAGCATTTGTCACACAAAGCTTTTAATAAAAAAACAGTAAACAAGTTCTCAGCTTTTTTTTTCAGAGAAAAACAACTTTTTAGACGAGGGCACGGGTTTCAACCGTGAATTTTGGAACTTCGACAAGGTGGAGGTTTATTCCTCGAGGTCGGCCTGTTAGCTTAGCTCATAGCTTAGCTTCTCAGCTTAGCTGCTTTTAACGATCCAAAAACGCAATTTTGGACAATTAAAATGGATTTTAAAGAGAAAAGAGAAAGGGAGGGGTCAGTGAAGAGCACCGGAGTTGAGCCTTTTATCATCCATTGTCTTCAGTAGAAAGAGAGACATGAAGAAACGATAAAGCCAATAAATGAAAATGAGGTTGATAATTTTCATTTATCATGCGATTAATTGATTTATTGTTTATCGCGACCGGCCTAATAATTAGTGCGTCAGGTTTGTAAGTGGAAACTATGGTATCCCCCTGTCTCCATGGGTTGCTATAGAACAAGGGTGCCCAATATGTCGATCACGATCTACAGGTCGATCGCAAAGGCATTATTAGATCTCATGCCATAAAAAAAAAAAAAAAAGACGTCAGCATCCTCACTATGAAATTTGTCACTTGAGTGAAACCGCAGCCTTCCTGCTGCAGTTCTGCGTTCATACAACAGCCCTCATTACAGACCGCCACTCCTCCACATGCATGGAGGTGTGAAATGTTCAAGTGTGAAGCTGCACATGCACACTACAGGCAGCTGTAATGAAAAGTTTTGCTGTGCTAACAAAAGTTATAATAAATGGCAGAGCAGTGTTTTTGTGCTACTCACCCCTTTTCAGCATGTAGGAACCAAATTAATAAAATCCAGTTCCAAAGAGACGTTAAAGCTGCACTATGTAACTTTGTAGTGCAGTCTGTAACTTTTCTAACAATATATTTTTAACATATTTCTTCACTCTGTCACTATCTACTGACAGACTGGTGTTAGACAAAGTAATCTCTGAAAAAAACTATAGTCCCCTTGTGCTGGTGAAGATTCTCAGTCGTCCAGGACATGATAAAATCAAAAAAGGCGTTCAATACAGAACAACTGGACTTTATTTGTAGCAATCATAAATAAATCATAATAATTGATAAAGCTCCTCGGATGAGAAGCGGAACGTCTTGTTTGCTACAAATAAAGTCCAGTTGTTCTGTATTGAACGCCTTTTTTGAGATTATAGTCCCCTTGCTTCTCTATCAGCATTTATAAAAACACAGAGTGACCCGCCGTTAACCAGCCAATAAAAACAGAGTTTGTAACCAGCCAATAAAAACAGCTTGAATTTGAATCAGCCAATAAAAACAGAGCTTGAATTTGAATTTCAGCAGAGCAAGGGGGGCAGAGCCATATATGGCTCTGAGGGGGAGGGATCAGAATGCTTTGCCTGTTGAAAATATTTCCAAGTTCTGTGCTCTACAGAAAGTTACACATAGCACCTTTAAGTGTCTTCATCAGTTTGGACGTAATAGGCTATATGCCACGGACTTCCGTTTCAGCACTTCCGCATTCTTCACCCGTAAGACGCACTTCCGGTTTGCAGTCAACACGGTGTTAGCGATGGCGTTCTTCACGAGATCTCTGCAGGACTTGCCGACAGTCACTGTTAATAATGTCTACAGAATAATTCAGACCTTCTCTAAAGCGCCCACATCTAAGAGGGATAAAGGATTTAAGCTTTGTGTCCAACTACATAAATAAATATGAAGGTAAGTCGGTATTTGTTTTCAGTTCACCAAACTGCCTCATGTAGGCTAACACAGCTAACATAGTTAGCCTCGCTAATCTGTTGAGTAAACGTGTTTTGTCTGTACAATGTTTTCTTATTAACACAAATGTTAGTTTCAACAAGGAGGCAGGAGAAGTGACAGTTAGGGCTGAGTGTTTACAGTCCATGAGGAAGACAACCAGAAGCCCCACTGTTTGAGTCAAAGCCACCTGACAGTTCAGTTTAAAACAAGGAGGCAGGAGATTTAGAGCAGATTTAGAAACAAAAGTTATTTTAATTCAAGTTTGTGTACAAAAGTTGAGCTGAAGTCAAACCTGTTAAATCACTGTTTGTAGCAGGCCTTAATAAGAGATGTTTTCTTTCACTGCACAGGACACGGCAGGTGTTGGTGATGATGAGGGAACCCCTGGTCCATCCTAGATGTTTGTGAGACGTGGGAAGACACCACCGCTACAGCTCAAACATGAGGGAAGCAGTGAGGAGCTGAGATTGGATCCAAATACAAACAAGTTGTTCCACTGAGCACTGTAATCTGACTGATTACATGTTTTTAAATCTCCAAAAGCAGTAATTTAATTTCACTATTGAAGCTCTCTCATTTGAAATGGATCAGAGCCTCCTAAAGCTCTCCACTCTTCTACCACCACCTCTGTTGGAAGAAGTGTCCTGTTTTGTTGAAAACATGTCCTGGACGACTGAGAATCTTCACCAGCATACTCCAAAAGCAGTCGAGGAAGCTGGGAGTTAGTCAGAAGATGTAATAATAATAATATAATTTAAACAGTGTTTAAATATTGTGCCTCATTTAGCTTGACTCATACGTTTTGTACAGTAATGTAACATTATCATCAAATTTCTTTTTAATAAAATGGCTAAAACGACTCTAAGCCTGTCTTAAACCAAAATACAGTACACATTTTTTTTGGGTGATAATACATCAATGAAGACAAAAGTCAGAATGTTTTGAACATTTTATTTTCTTACAAGTAGTAAGTAGTGTGACTGTAGTGTCAGGGTAGTCCTTGAAGTCTGCAGGTAGATTTCTGCATATCTGCTCTTCAGGTAGAGCCGAGTACTGTCAATAAAAAGTTGCTGTGAAAATCTGTGACCGTGGACTGATGGACACCGTACGGGTCAGCGAGGTCCTGTTGCTTTGATCCAAGGTCAAGGTCATTTAAGAACAGGAAGAACTCAACGGGCTGCAGGGTATGAGTTAAATAATCAATAAATAACACTGAACAACTGGTAATAACTAATAATTAAATCTCAATGTCACTACAGTACTTGTGCAATAACCTGTCACACAACCTGTGTAATGTTGATTATGTGCATACATATATATGCACATAAAGTTTTAAATATATATATATATACTGTATACGTATATAAATATATACACATATATATATAATTATATATTATTATATATACTGTATGTGTATATATTTATATATATATATATTTAAAACTTTATGTGCATGCTAGCTTATATTACTAGCTTGAAATACTTGCAGTACCGTAGTTAATTCAAATTCATCCTGCTGCATTGTTATATCCGTCTCTCTTCAGGACTTTGTGAATATTATAATTACTTTTTCACTGTGCATGCTTTTAGTATACATACAGTTTGTATGATTTTTAGCAAGTCAAATCTGCTCTTCTCATCCTGAGCACTTCATTGTACTGTTAACTCTGTGTTAACCTGTATAAGACAAATAAACACAAGTTGAACTTGATGGGGAGTTCCTCTCAGTTCTTGGTGAACACCGATCATGAATGGCAGAGCAGAGCAGTCATGGCCCATAAACACATCAGGAGGTCAGATGATGCAAACCTGGAAAAAACAAAACAAGTGTTCATATTTACCTACAAGTAAAAAACCAAACGGAGAACTCTTTATGAGAGTTATGCTTTAAAATAAATTAATTACATCTCAGGAAATTAAATGTTTAATTGGAGTGAAACAGTTCTGGTTTCATATTAAAGGAAACGGCAGAGAATATTTCAGAGGTGTAACAGCTCTGAAGTTACTAAGAGTTTACAAACATGTTTACAGATTAGAAAACATATGTTAAAATCTGAATATTATTTTAAAAGTATGTAGTTACAAACTTGTATTAAATCACTCATCATGACT
This sequence comes from Garcialebias charrua, assembly GCA_038048925.1. Lineage (NCBI taxonomy): Eukaryota > Metazoa > Chordata > Actinopteri > Cyprinodontiformes > Rivulidae > Garcialebias > Garcialebias charrua. The sequence continues at coordinate 27,975 of JBBPBX010029451.1, forward strand.
CCAACATTAAATCTACAAGTGTGGAGTCGAGTGATAATCGTGTTTCTTACTGAGCTGCAGCTGTGTTCTCCTCCTCCTCGCTGTCCTCTTTGCTGCTTCTCCCAAAGCCCCGGTCATGGAAGTGGAAGGGATCTATTCCACTGGAACAATGCAGGTACAGCTCTTTTTTAACCACTGTTTGATGCTGGCTCTTGAATATTCTGAGGTTTAAAACGCCGGCTACAACCGAGTGTTAGCTTTAAGGCTAACTCGGTTAGCCACGAACTCTGGCATTAAAATATAAAAAACTAAGCGCTCTATTGTCCCTGCTATTCACTGGACACAACGGCACACAACAAATCTCTCTTGTTGTACCAGTAGCTCGCAGATAATTTACCTTTTGTGTCTTTTACATGGTCTAGTTCTAGAAGCTACCGCTAAAAACACCAGCAGTAGATGAGAGCCGGAAGTGAAGCGTGTGAGTCATATTTTAACGGAAGTACGTCACCACTACCCGTGGCATATAGGCTATTGTGATCATGCAGACTGCAAGCACAAGGAATGCAGCTGAGCCCAGCATCAGAGTTGCCAAATAAAATTTAAAATGTCTTATTTACCCCCTCCTTTTCTGTGCGCATGTTCAACAAACACAACACACACCTCATCTTAGAATATCTTTACTCAGTATATTACAGTGAGAAAAATAAGTATTTGAACACCCTGCGACTTTGCAAGTTCTCCCACTTAGAAATCATGGAGGGGTCTGAAATTTTCATCATAGATGCACGTCCACTGTGAGAGACATAATCTAAAATAAAAATAAAAATCCGGAAATCACAATGTATGATTTTTTAAAAATAATTTATTTGTGTGTTACTGCTGCAGATAAGTATTTGAACACCTGCCAATCATCAACAATTCTTACCCTCAAAGACCTGTTAGTCCACCTCTAATGCCCCTTTTCCACTCGATCGACGCAGAGCGGATCAGTATGGTCCGGTCTGGTTCAATTCAGATCGGCTCACATGTAGCTCTGTCTCCATTCACTTCTGTAGCCCTTCGGTGGGCGGGGTGTCGGATCCTACTCGTCTCACACGTGGTGGAGGTAGTGTACCCTTAACTATGTTTTTTTGCCATGATATCTATTATGTTCGAGCTCCAACAATACGATCAGCTAGGGCTGGGCCATATCATATCGTTACCGGTAATACCGGTATAAAAAGCTTGCCCGGGCAAAAAACTTATATCATGATATGCTAATTTCATGACGTAATACGTCAGGGCACCCCGCCCCTTAACACCCGAGCACTTTAAACAACTGCGCACCTCCCCTCCACCAGTCTACTGGTGTAAAACGCTAATTAGTTACTGCTAAAATGTTAAAAACAACGCGCGCGTCTCAACTTCTCTCCTCCCTGCTCTGCAGGCACAGACAGCTGTTCCCCCCTCCCCCGCCCCGCTCCGCTCCGAGCAGCGCGTGTCTCGCTGCGTGTCCCCGCTGTTAACTGTTATGCCTCATCCTCACCTAACACATCCAAATGCTCCTAATGCTCTGTGTTTGCTGCTTGTCAACAGATGTTGTCCCCACCGAACGTCTGCAGACGCGCAGTGGGAGGAGCGTGTCATGGCTCCCTTCCCGGTCAGATCCATGTTGTTTATGTACACTGGGCAGATAAAACCAGCTGTACGTGCCTCGTCAATACTTGTGTGTGTTTTCTACGAGCCGAACTGCAGCTCAAAAAGTATTTGTTGAGATTAAAACTTTTTTTTTTTTATGTTTGGGGAGATGTACAAGCTTCTACTTCCGGCACTCGACAAGGCAGGTCGCATATCTTTCTGCTCTTCCCTCCCTAAGTTTTTCCTACTCCCTGCTTGCTTTTCGTCTCGTCTGCGACCCTTCAGCGCTCACTCGAACCAATATGGAATTAATCAATTGGGCTGTTTCTTCAATGGATAAGATTTTTTCCACGAGGCGGACCGTGTCAGGAGAAGCTGTCTGTCCCTCCGACACACACGCGGCTGGATACGTGCTGGACTCGTGGGGTCAGTGGCAGCCCATGTGTCTGTCCGTTCTGAGTGTCGAAGACGTGGAGGATTTGTGGATTATTGGATTATTGGTAGCAACTGCTCTGTTTTTTGGCGTAACCGGAGTTGTTTGTTATCGGAAGCTGAGCGAGGCTTCGGCGGCTATCAGAGCGCTGTCGGGACTGCCTGATCAGCAAAATTCTCTGAACCGGGTCGTGGGCTCCTCATCCCAGCTGCTTTATGAGCTCAATCGCACGATTGGTGCAGTGGTGGACCACCGTGCACCTGCTGTCCGTTTTGGGACTTGTTTGCAGCCACCCAGGATCGATCAAGGGACAGGTGGAAGCTCATGAAAGCGGGGCAGAGCAGAACCACATATTTGGATTTCTTTCGGCCATGAAACAGCACCCACAGACTTGAAGGCGGCAGTGGAAAAGTACACTGTGGTCTATTTGGATAACAAACAAAAACATTATCTGGCTTCTGCACATGTCCTTGAAGCGGGCTGTGGGAATCCATTCTCCTAGAGTGAGAAGTTGAAGAGCCCCCCCCTCCCCTCCCCCTCCCCAGAGATTTCTGTGAGGCTTCGGATAACACCCAGCTGCACACCTGCTGAACTTTGTGTTTGTCTGAAAGTAATCATGGACCCAATCTCCCTGCCATGCCGTATTTCCTTTGTTATTGTACCTAAATGTGCTCTGATATGGTTTTTACTGAATCACGCGGTGTCTTGAAGACAAAATGTGATTCATCTTTTTTAATATCAATGCTGTGAATCCCAGTGTTTCTGCTTGTTTTCCTGCTTTTGACCTTCATCTGGAGACAGATTGGGCCTGGCCGCGCTAAAAGTATATCAACGTGTTGAATAAACATGTCGTGTGTTGATAAAACATATCGTGTGTTGATAAAACATGTAATGTGCTTTGTTTTGCTGCAGCTTTTGCACTCACTCATTTCTCTCTGGATGCCTGCAATACATATTTACGTTGTAATCGGTGAAAATTGATGCAATGTTAATAAAACTCCTTGATTCCTTGATTGATTCCTTGATTCCTTGATGTACGCTCGAATGGACAGCAGCAACTTTATAAATGCCATGTTTTCCTACCGGATGCTGTTTTCGTCCACAGAAAGTCCCGTCGTCGTTGCGTCATCACATAGCAGAGTCTCTCCTGAGTGGTTGCTGATAATCTGCGAGCAGAAGAAGCAGGACAAACCCAGCTTCTACAGTGGCTGCTGGCTGCGCGCGTGCGTGACAAGGGACTGCCGGGTCCTGCTGCGCTGCTTGAAATGCTGTAGATGCGCCGCGTCACGCCCCGCTGCTCCAAGATGCGCGGCCCCCTAGACTTTCAATGTAAAGTGGCTGCTTCAGCTGCGCGAGATGCGTTTGGTGAGGATCCAGCATTACAAACACGCGCGGCTCCACATCACTCCATCAGAGACGGTTCAGTTAAAAAAATGAATCAGAGGAAGCACATGACACGTTCCTGCATGAACAGATGAAGCTGAAACATGAAGGTCAGCTGATCAACTTGTAGAAGTTACAGCTCATTTAAAGGAGCTGTATGTAACATTTTTTATAAACATATTTCTTCACTCTGCCACATCTCCTGACAGACTGATGTTAGCCAGGTAATCTCTGAAAAAAATATATACTTTAAAAATGATCTGTTATTTAGATTGAAAAAGTCTGCACAAAATATAGATTAAAAAAACCACCACAAAAACTAAAGTGCAGGTGTAGTTTTACTTGGAGACTAAATACTTTACTAAATAAAGTAATTTCAGTAAAATTACCCCTTGTTGTTTTTTAAAATTTTATATAATACTGCAAAGCAACATGTTAAAGGGGACCACAGATGCAAAATTCACTTTTTAATGTTTTTTTTTACTCAACTTTGGGTATTTACTTCATAAAAAAACAGTCCTTGTGCCAAAAAAATGCACCCAGTGGTTTATTTACTCTAAGTAGATTTATTTATTTTTGATAAATACACCAGGATTCACACTTCCTGCAGTTATTGACGTCACAGGCCGTAGCCAATCACCTCAAACCTGAGTCCAGCCCCTCACCTAGCAACCCCTGGTTAGGCTCAACCCACTTCTGTATTAAACACATGACTGTTGTTTTTCATGATTTCATCTCATCTTTTGTTTATATGTTCTTAATTTCATGTGTACAGCACTTTGTTGCAGCTGTGTTTTTTTTAAATGGCTTTATAAATAAAGTATAATTGTTATTTTTATATTTTAGTTCAATTTTTAGTGTATTTGCGATCGCTCCCAACGCGCAGCCGTCAAAAATTAAACGAGCGGACCCCCGGCGTAGGGACCAGCGGCAACGGGACCCTCTTCTGGCGCGATGGAGCGGAGCTTCAACTGTACAGCCTCGCTGCTGCCCTCGCAGCAGCCTCGCTGCTGCCCTCGCAGCAGCCTCGCAGCAGCGAGGACCTTCTCCTTACTGATTAATTTACGGGAGACACTTGGTGAACTTTGTTGTCTTGACTGGAACAGCGATAACTCCCAAAATCTCCGCGTGCAACGAGCGAAGCTGGCGAACACCGGAAGAGGAACAAGCTAACATTAGCTTCGGATTCGGGTGGTCTCATGCTAAAAGGAGCAGCTAATTGCGGCGCGCTCAGACGGGTTTCGGTAAGTTATCTTAAGCTAGCACTAACAGTAAGTCAAATGAGTAATAAAAAAAGAGCTAATTTTAAAACAACAACACATTACAGATACTGGCTGTTACAGAGGGCGTTAACAGATCGTTGAAGGGCGTGGACTTCAAGAAACCGGTCGTTCAAAACGAAAGTTAAAAATGGCAGAATTAAAAAGGGTATAATTAATTATCTAAGAATTATTTTGTGTATTAAAATGAATTAATATTGTCAAGATAGCACACAGACATAACATAAAAAATTTAAATACCTATATGTGGTCTCCTTTAAGTTAATTTTGTCAAATAAATACATTTGATTTTTTTGGGGGGTTATATCACGAAATTTATCGTTATCGTGATAATACTCTGAAATATCACGATATAATTTTTGAGCCATATCGCTCACCCCTGCGATCAGCTACACTTCGGTTTGGTGCGGGCGAGGACAAGCTCAGATGGAGGATCTGTTGTTGTTCTGAAAAGACCCACAATGCACCTTTCCCCTCCAAACAGCCTCCTCCTCCCGACCAATCAGTGACCGACAGTCATGCGCGTAGCGAGGCGGGGTTCGCATTCGCAGGGTTCGAACTAGGGCTGTGCGATATGACGACATATATCGTGGGGACGATAGAAACGTGTCTATCGTGCTACTTTCCTTCTATCGTCTCTATCGTGATAAATAAGAATACAAAAATAACTGTCGCAAAGAATTCAAAAAGGCGTTCAATACAAGATCAACTGGACTTTATTTGTTGAAAAAGACGTTTCGACCCCTATCCAGGGGGCTTTTTCAATTCACTGAAACCAAATGTGAGCGTGTGGAGTTATAACAGTCTAAATAAATCACGCACCATCATATGTAAATTGCAAGCTGAGGTAACACATACATGTAAATTGACAGATCACACCTTAACAGTAGGGGGTTCCCTTGAAGTCTCTGACAGAAAACACATAACTGTATGTAGATTGACAAAAAACACCTCACAAACCAACAACAGAGGTTTCTCAAACAACGTTAAGTTAGTCTAATTCACAGACAAGACAACTCTGCTCCCATCCGGTGTAAAACGTCTGGGAATCAAACCCAAAACCGAGTTGTAAGTCTTGGAAAGTTGAAATGTGTTTTCTGCCAGAGACTTCAAGGGAACCCCCTACTGTTAAGGTGTGATTAGTGCTGGGCGATATGGAAAAAAATCATATACAGGTAGTCCCCGACTTACGAGCGCTCTGACTTACGAGGTCCCGGACTTACGAGCATGCATCTCATAAAAAAAAAAAAATAATAAAAAAAAAAAATTTTATTTTTTTTTTTTTAATTTTTTTTTATAAATGAATACATGTACAGTACTGGACAGTCACCAAGCACTTAGTCTATCCTAACACAGTTTTTAAAGATGAAGGAATAAGTTGAATTGTCTCCCTTTCACATAAAGGGAGCAAGCTCCCTATGGAGCCTGCAGGGAGGAGGGAGACAATTCAACTGATTCCTTCATCTTTAAAAACTGTGTTAGGATAGGCTAAGTGCTTGGTGACTGTACAGTACTGTACATTTATCTATTAATAAATAAAAAACAATAAAAAATAAAAATACTGTATATACTGTATATTTTTAATAAATAGATAAATGTACAGTACTGTACAGTCACCAAGCACTTAGCCTATCCTAACACAGTTTTTAAAGATGAAGGAATCAGTTGAATTGTCTCCCTCCTCCCTGCAGGCTCCATAGGGAGCTTGCTCCCTTTATGTGAAAGGGAGACAATTCAACTTATTCCTTCATCTTTAAAAACTGTGTTAGGATAGGCTAAGTGCTTGGTGACTGTCCAGTACTGTACATGTATTCATTTATTAAAAAAAAAAAATTTTTTTTTTTTTTTTTTTTTACTATGTGATCCTACTTACGAATTTTTGACATTACGAGCGCCCCCTAGTGACGGAACTCGCTCGTAAGTCGGGGACTACCTGTATCACAATATGGACTTTTTTTATATCACGATAACGATATATATCACGATATATACAACACGATGTGTGTGTGTGTGTGTACAGGAAAAATTTGGACCAAAGTAGAAAAGGAGTTAATATAATAATAATAATGAATTTAATTTATAATGCACTTTTCATTAATAAAAATCTCAAAGTGCTACAAAGTGCAACAAAAGCAAAAATCAAATAAAACAAGTGATAAAATCAAGTAAAATTTGAGTTTCTACTTTGGTCCAAATTTTTCCTGCAGGTGGCGGTAAAACAACGGCTGCTAATAAAACCCACGAAGAAGAAATCCGCTCTGGAAGCTGGAGTAAACAAGGCAAGAAACAGAAAAGAGAAAACGTTGCGTTTGATTCCGGTTCTGTTGTGTCTCTGGCGTTTGATTCCGGTTCTGTTGTGTCTCTGGTCTGTTTTGTATTGGTTAACTGGACCCGAGTTCGGACTCGGTTGGACTCTGGGTTCGTGTCCTCTGGACCCATTTTGTCTCTGAGTTTCAGCGGAGCGAAATAATGGAAGCAAACAAGGTGAGCTTCCCCCTCTTTTTGGTAAAGTTCTTCTTCTTGGGCTGCCTGTGCAGCCGTTTCTCCTTGTTGTGACACTGGTTGAGAATGAGATGCCCCTGCGTCTCGAGTTTAACAACTAGGCATGTAACGAGATCTCGTTGTACGAGATCTCGCGATATTAAACTCCCGCGATATTTCTCGTTGAGAGGTAACGTTGTCTCGCGAGACGCTAATGCTAGCAGAGCCCCTAGCAAGTCAGCGTCACGGACAGCATGGCTTCGCCGGATGAAGTTGCTATAGAAGACGCCCCAACTACTGATGGAGGGTGCCGCAGACGCCTCTACATTGATGGAGGGTCCCGGCGCTGCCGACGCTGCCCCGAATGTAAAGACACGCGTGTAAACACCGGTGTGACCGGTGTTGCCAGATAGAGTCCCACCCACCCAAAGCAATCTCTACCCGCAAAAGTCAGAAGGAAAATCGCGGTGAACCGCCCAATCTGGCAACACTGGTGAGTGACGGCTGCAGAGTCAGTGCTGATGCGGATATTTATGTTCAATTTTTGGAAAGTCCTGCGTGAATATCTATTTTTTTAAACAAAGTTGAACGTTCTAAGGTCTAAGGAGATTCAATCAGTAAAATGAAGACATCAGTTGGGTTTGTAATACATGTTAAAACAGAATAAAAGCCTTTTTGCGGCATAAAACCGATCTTTGAAGTTTTCTTGAACTAATGTTAAAATCTCGT
>JBBPBX010029452.1:0-12395 GCA_038048925.1 Garcialebias charrua
TAGAGATAGGGTGAGAAGCTCAGTCATCCGGGAGGGACTCGGAGTAGAGCCGCTGCTTCTCCACATCGAGAGGAGCCAGTTGAGGTGGCTCGGGCATCTGGTTAGGATGCCTCCTGGACGCCTCCCTGGTGAGGTGTTCCGGGCATGTCCCACCGGGAGGAGACCCAGAGGAAGACCCAGGACACGCTGGAGGGACTATGTTTCTCGGCTGGCCTGGGAACGCCTTGGGATTCCCCCAGAGGAGCTGCTCCAAGTGGCTGGGGAGAGGGAAGTCTGGGCCTCCCTACTTAGGCTGCTACCCCCGCGACCCGACCCCGGATAAGCGGAAGAAAATGGATGGATGGATGGATGGATATATATATATAAACAAATAATTATAATGTCGCTACTTTGCAGATTTTAGCATTTTTTGGGGGGTGGGAAAGGGGTGGGGGACCGAACACCTGCAATAAACAAGGGACTACTGTACTCTGTCAAAATAATTCTGGTTTTTGCTTCAGCTTACCCCTTCTATTAAGGCTTTACAACAATACTTTATTTTAAAGAGGAATAAATATAATAATTTGCCCATGGCATATTAAAACAGACGCATGGAGGCACAAAAAAAGAAAGAAAGGAGTAATTCTACGTCCTTCGCTGGCTGTTTATGTAGAAAAGCTTCATAGGGTTAATGACTTTCCATTCTTCAATGGGTTTGTCCTGCTTAAGAGTGAAGGAGATTTACAGGACACAAAACAATGCCAGTTATTTTCCATGAAACTAAACAAAGCTGTGAAACAGATTAGCGGTTTAAAGGCTAATAAGCGTCTATATTTTCACAGAAAAAAAAAAAAGTACAACTGGATTGAATTTGTAGTCTTGCTGTGGAAATCATAAGGTTCAGGTGGAAAAAGGTAAAAGAACCCAGCTGGTGCTGTCAGCGACATAAAAAGAACTGAAAGAAAAATGGTCTTGTCTGTCTGGGTGCAAACACCGAGGAGAGATTGAGCTCCAAAAGCAGCTCTGAGGATATCACCGCTGCATCTTTGACAACAAATTAACTGGCAACGCCACCGAGGCACAGATTTGCATTTGCATTCAGCGGTTCGATATTTAAACGGTCTGGAAAAGTCCAGCTGGGTGTTAAACCCCCTGCAGCATCAATCAGACTTCTTTCTGGCGAACCTCCATTTTGTTTCCTTCACCGACTTTTACCAACCTCCTCTCTTTCATGAAATTTCTAAACCATCTTCTCCCAACTCGAAGATTGTTAAAAGGGCAGTGAGGAAAAATAACGTTTTTTCCCCCGCTAGCCCAAAGAAGCTGTAATTTATCAGCAGAGTACTGATAGGGTTATTGATCTGCACCAATAACTCAACATTTTCTTGTCCTGAAGCTTGGATGTTTTGAGCTTTTCAATAATTGGCTGGCTTCAGTATGTTCACAATATTTAAACAGCGGGCAGAGCTACTAAAACTGTCACCGGATACTTTAGAAATTCAAAACTACTTTCTCTTTAAAGCATTTTTATTAAACTGTTGCAAAACGCACAAAAATATTAGGTACAGTATTTTCTGGACTATAGGTCACACCTTTATATAAGTCGCTTTGTCCAATTATTGTCAATAAATTGGAAAAATCCATAAACAGGTTGCACCTTTACATAAGTTGCATCTATTATGCGTCACCGCTACGCGACGCGTCAGTGCGTAATTTGCCCTGCTGAAAATGGCGGCCACATAAGCATGCACGGAAGGACTTTTAACAAGATTAACACGGTAAAAACAATTACTGTATTTGTCTGCTGAAAATTATAGCAAAGATGTGTCAAATAACAACTCTCTGCTATCCCCCTCCCCTCAGGTCAAGAGCCTTGGTGTCATCCTCGACACCACTCTCTCCTTCACTTCACACATCAACAATATTACTCGGTCTGCCTATTTCCACCTCCGTAATATTAACCGTCTCCGTCCTTCTCTCACACCCCGCTCCACAGCCATCCTGGTGCACAGTCTTGTGACTTCCCGTATTGATTACTGCAACTCCCTTCTCTACGGCCTCCCCAACAAATCTCTCCACAAGTTACAGATGGTCCAGAACTCAGCTGCCCGTGTCATCACTCAAACCTCCTACTATAACCACATCACTCCTGTCCTGCAGCAGCTCCACTGGCTCCCGGTTAAATCACGCATCATCTTCAAAATTCTACTCCTCACGTTCAAATCTATCCACAACCTTGCCCCTCCTTATCTATCTGACCTCCTACAAATCTCCATCCCATCACGCTCTCTCAGATCCTCCTCTTCGCTACATCTCCATGTACCCTCTGCCCGCCTCTCCACCATGGGGAGCAGGGCCTTCACCTGCTCTGCCCCTCACCTCTGGAACGCCCTACCGCCAGACCTTCGAAACACCACCTCCCTTTCTCTGTTCAAGACTGCCCTGAAAACCCATCTCTTTAGACTAGCTTATCACTAACTTTACTAAATGTATTTTTATCTTCCATTTTATATCCTTTATGTATTTTATATTCCAATTTGTCGCTGATAATGTTTGATCTGTATTACACTGTATTGGTTTGTTAAGTGTCCTTGGGTGTCCTGAAAGACGCTTTTAAGTAAAATGATTATTATTATTATAAATAACTCCAACAGCTAACAGTTTGTAAATGACCACCAAGTAATTACCGTACTTTCTGTAAGTTTAAAGGACAACACCCACCATGACACTAACAATTCACCATATTGGACAATTACTGTAATTTATTATTAGGTCTATTTTCATTTTTGCATTTGGGCCAGGCGAGGGTTAAAAAAACAAAAAAAAAAAACCCACTCCCGAATGAATCCGGAAACCTGGCCGAAGAGTCCCGAAGGGTCATGTCTTTTGTTACATCGATCTCCACCCAGAAGGCAGAAGGTAGGAGTGAGTTTCCATGGAGGTTTATGAGAGAGAGTGGTAGTTAAAACTGCATATTTCCTGCATATTTCCTGGTGCATTTGTGTGTATATGGACCAGCGCTCTGATTTTATTTATTATTTATTTTATAACACCGCTGCGGACCTTTTGCTGCTCTCATTCATTCTGCCCCTGAGGAGCGAGCCGCGAGCCGCGCGCGTCTCTGGCTCCTCGTTCCGCTGGTCACCTTTGAAGTTCCTCGTGCCGGTGTAATTTGCTCCCTCGAGTGTATGTACTGTATTTGCTCTCGTCAGCCTTGTTGCGGGGAGCACGGGTCGGGAAGCACGCGCGCGCGCAGAGCTCAGCTGAGCGGCTGGCTGCCTTTCTGGTCACGGGGGGAGAGAATAAAAAGTCGATGCGGAAATGAATGAATTTGTCGCGATCAAACGAATTAAACTAGTATGTCTAAGTGGATGCTCGCTCAGAATATGAGTGAGCGACAGCAGGATTAATCAACACAGGCAGCTTTAGGGAATATTTAAAAATGCTTCCTTTTTCTTTTCCTCGCTCGCCTGTAACTCCAAGGCGTCACTTTGGTGACGTGAATGCCCATGTGAATGCCCATATATGGAGAGGGGCAGATTTTCCCGGAGCTGCATGCTAAAATCTGCTATAAATCATGAAATAACACATTTAGCGTTATTTCTCCACAATATAAGTAATCGCTCCTGTATTATTTTTAAATAAACTAATAAATATTAATGGCGATGCAATTTGAAAACATGGTGGGTGTTGGACTTTAAGTAAAATCTGTCCTGTGGTTCTTGACCTATTTTGCTAACAAACACTGAGCTAGCAGTAGTTCATACCTCCAGAGCAGGAGGCCGGGCAGCGACAGTGTGTGTCCGACAAGAGGAGGCTGCCGTCGGACACATGAGGTGGAAACGGTCAGTGTACCCTAGCAGACANGCTCTGCCCCTCACCTCTGGAACGCCCTACCGCCAGACCTTCGAAACACTACCTCCCTTTCTCTGTTCAAGACTGCCCTGAAAACCCATCTCTTTAGACTAGCTTATCACTAACTTTACTAAATGTATTTTTATCTTCCATTTTATATCCTTTATGTATTTTATATTCCAATTTGTCGCTGATAATGTTTGATCTGTATTACACTGTATTGGTTTGTTAAGTGTCCTTGGGTGTCCTGAAAGACGCTTTTAAGTAAAATGATTATTATTATTATAAATAACTCCAACAGCTAACAGTTTGTAAATGACCACCAAGTAATTACCGTACTTTCTGTAAGTTTAAGTAAAATCTGTCCTGTGGTTCTTGACCTATTTTGCTAACAAACACTGAGCTAGCAGTAGTTCATACCTCCAGAGCAGGAGGCCGGGCAGCGACAGTGTGTGTCCGACAAGAGGAGGCTGCCGTCGGACACATGAGGTGGAAACGGTCAGTGTACCCTAGCAGACAAAGGTGGTACTGCACCATTTTTGCCAAAATGAAAAACGGTCATATCTGAGCCAAAAATTGGTCTAAAAATATGGGGGGAAAATTCATAAACAAGTCTCACCTCTCTATAAGTCGTAGGGCATGCAAATTAGGCACAAAGGTGCGACCTATAGTCCGGAAAACTTCGCCTCACATCTTTCAAGTAAATTTAGCTCTTTTTAAAAAAAAAGTTATTCAAGCAAAAACACGTTAAAAAATGTGTCTGGCTCGGTTTGCTGAACGGTGGCACTGAAATGTGACTAAAACTGAAAAAGGTTTTCAAAATGCCTCTAGCTCAGACAGAAATAATTTTAATGCTTTTTCCCCCTTTTAGTCTTATGTCTAATAGGAAGAGAAGTTATACAGAAGCTCCTCGTTAGTAAATACCAAGAAAGAATTTTGGGGAAAAACCAGCGGTGCCGACTGTTATAATCATTTTTGCACAAGAGTGCATGTGACATGCCGTCTAGTGATGATAGAAATGTGTGTCAAGTTTTGTTTAATGATCTTGACAGGATAAGAAGTTGTAGCCCAGACGAGCTAAGACTTTGTAACATTTGACCATGATTTGTGACTAGGAGTGCAGCGATAAATTGGCCGGCCGACTTATTGGCCCCGATTTCCTTAATTTTGGGAAATCAGAAGATTCACTCAACCTTTATTTATACAAGTTAATCCCATTGAGCCTCTGGGACTCATTTACAAGAGAGAGCTGATGTTAACAAAGAGTTAAGCAGACGACAATAGAATAGAATCAAATGAGGCATACAGATTTTTTTTTTTACAAATTAAAATAAAATAGCAACCATAAGGACAGTCAAAATGAAAAAGTAGTGAAAAAACAGCTAGACTATAAGGTGGTGTAGAAAACTAAAAACAAGAACAAGTCTGCATTGGTTCTTGCCAGGAACTTAACAGATGTTTAAAGACACTTACGAGAGGTCAAGGTCGAGAGCTTCAGATCTTTAAAATACTTCAAAATACCGATACTTGCATGAGAAATAGATTTTACAGATTTTTTTTTAGTTTTAACAACAATTGTTTGAACTTCATTTATATTTCAGAGCACTACCTCATTGCCAGTTAAAACAAGTTTGTATTGTTTCTAGAATATTGATCAAATGTATGTTTTTCAATAAAATAATATTGGAAAATTGAAGTTGCATTGTGACCTTGGAACACCTGACAGTGTCGCTTATTAAACTAAATCTGAATCGGCAAGTCAGACTTTTTAGAAATCGGTGATCGACCAGAAAACTGCAATCGGTGCACCCCTACTTGTGACTAGGGATGCACCGATCCACATTTTTAAACTTCTGATCCGATCCCAATCCCTAAATCTGGATATCGGCCGATACGATATCTTTCCGATATCATCATCCTCATTGATTTTATATAAGGCTGTAATCTCCTCTCAAGTACAATGTGTACACATATATGCATGCATGTCCAAAAAGGCAACTTGAGGTAAGTTTTATTAATTAAATCCTGCTAACACAAAACATGTTTATTTTTTATTCCTAGCTTTAAGTGAATATTAAGGTGATTGTAAGTGACTGTCCAAATTTATTTTATATATTTTTTAAATAAGGGGCAGATAGAAGAATTTATTTCTTCTTTCTGCACTCTTTTCATTCAATTTTTTTTCTTCTTTTAGATGGTTTTATTTTGTTTCTTTTAAATGAATTAATTAAATTAAACATAAATAATAATTACCGGTAAATGGCTTTAAACATCGGCTAAGTTCATGGCATAAACCAACACAGATATGTTCCTGTTTTTAGTATTTTACATCGCTTTTTAATGTAGCCGTTTTTGTTTGTTTTTTAAATATAATTTCTTTAACATGCTTTTTTATTATTGTCTACTGTTGTACTGATAAATATCTCCAGGAGGGTAAACTATTTCTTGGCTGCAAGTATTAAGCTGCAAAATCCTTCATTTTCTACAACTAGCTGTTGGTCATTAATTACGATGAAGTTTAACAGCTTCTTGGTGAACATTTGAGCTGCAATAAAGTTAGTTTTACATTGGACATTCTAGCTCTGGGGCTTCAGCGGGGCACTACTCTTGTTCAATCCAAAGCAGGCGCTCTGATTTCGGTGATCCGCGCTCAGCCTGCCCCTCGTCCAACACGGGCAGACTGAGCGGGACAGATTAGGCCAGGGTCAGGTTGCCTTCTACAGATTGAGTGAGAGGAGTGCCCCGCAGAAGCCCCAGAGCTAGAATGTCCAACGTAAAACTAACTTTATTGCAGTTTAATGTGGCGCTATGGCTCTGCAGACGTTGCACGTTGCCGTCTTGTGGTGTTTAGTGTAAAATACTTCCACACAGCAAACATGTTACGATGAAAAGTTGGCTAGCTGTGAGCCACAGTGCTGCTGCACGTTGTAGCTGGCTGTTAACTATCAGTGCTGGGCAGCGCTAATCCAAAAATTAGTTCCGCCATTTCTAAAGCACTTATTGATTTATTTAGGTCCACAATTTCAAAAGCACTTATGTATTAGCAATGCTAGCGGACGCTAATGCTAACACGCTAACCGCCATTTTGAACAGGGCAAATGGCGAAATACTTTTTTTAATCCAGCAGATTTGACCATTTGAACCGGTTAAGCTCAGAAAAACCTTGTGCTATAAAGTCAGCTAAGAAATATATTTTTTCTCAGCAAAGAAATAATTGTTTTTACCGTGTTTTCATGGAAAGTCCTTATCTTCTGTGGCCGTCGCGGCCGCCATTTTGAAGAGGGCAAATGGCGAAATACTTTTTAAAATCCAGACGCGTCGCGTAGGCCGCTGAGAAACATCCATAAGTTCACCCTCCATGTTAAAAACTCTTCGTCTGACTCTTCGAAAACAAGCAATAAGGCTGCAGAGTAACACACTGGCTGCTAACTGAGAGCGCTCGCTCTAGCAAAGAGACTGAGGGGACGCTTTTTTGTCACGGACCACATCCGGCGCTGACAGGATATGGTCTGTTAGCAGTCGTCCGGGCCCGTAAATAAGTTTTTTTCGTTTTTACTGATAGATAATTAGTTATTATCGGTACTGCATTTTAAATAAAAATAGCGCAAATCCGCTTATGAATTATAAAAGTTAGTCAATCCGCTGTAAATCTAACAAATTGTTTAGGTACGCTATAAGCGGATTAGCGCATTAGCGCTCCCTAGCGGTCTGGCGCCCACCTTTGCAAACTATGAAATGGATTTCCTGAATGTGAGGCGGGTCTTATTACTCTGGGTTCATGAGACACACCTCCGTTCAGGAAATCCACTCCATAGTTTGAAGACAACGTGTGGAGACGTTTCATCAGACACAGATATGCATGTGGATCGGAAATATCGGCAGGTTGGATCGGAACAATCCGATACGTAAATTATGCTGGTATCAGAGGCCGATACCGATACCGGATTGGATCAACCCCATCCCTACTTGTGACCTTGACCTTGGAGCTGGGGTGGTGAAAAGCAGTGTTTCCCCAACCATTATACAAGTAGGACACCCCACCCTGTCAACAGAACCAAGCGCCCTGCCTACAGAACTACCCCCACGTCGGCAACTGCTGGCACTGTCGTAGTGCTAAGCTAGTGGCATGCAATATAAAGCTAGCTAAAAAAATAATAAATAAAAAAGACTATGGAGGTAGCGCTCCGTCTCCCTCATGATAAGTTGTCTACACCCCCTGCTCGAAAACTGTCAGAACAAACGTGTTGACCACCGTGCAGCCATTTTTTTTTATTGAAGACTGGGGGGAAGACCCAGTGGCGATTAGTTCTTGACCATTCGTCTGTGTGGCCTGCATCACTTTTTTCCTCTGCTGCCGTGGCAGTTATTGCATCTGGTGGTTTTTCCATTTTTTGACGGTGTTTAAGGAGCTTCGCAATTTTTTTTGAGGCTAACATTACCTTCTGTAATGTAAAATAGCAAAAGTTCCTAACGATAGACATGGGGTGGGGGAGGAGCCTGATACGTCAGTAGCCGCCACGCACTACATCTTTAACGACAGTTGTCGACTGGGGGGAGGAGGAGGAAGTTCAATAGGCAGGGGGCTCAGTTTTGTTGATGGGGCGCCCCGCTTGTATAATGGTAAGGGAAACTAGTGGAAACACTAAAAAGGGTATGTGACACTCGGTCTAGTGATGATGTGCATGTATATGAAGTTTCATTAAATCATCTTCAGCAGATCAGACGTTACAGGTGGGACAAGAGACAGTTAAGACCAACAAATACGTCTGCCTTGCGGCCATGAAATCCTAAAACATCAATGTTTTCTATCTGAAAATTAAAAAAAACTAAGTGACTTTGATGCAGAATCCTGGGAGTATTTAGTTTAAATGTGTTTTTGAGCAGAGAGCTGGTACCAAGAAGGTGTTGCTGCAGTGTCCACAGGAAACCCGGGCTCCAGCAGGCTGCGGATCAGGACTGGCCGGGCCAGGATGAACTGGGCCCAGATTTATTATCCTCTTACTGGAAGGAGACAGACAGACAGAAAGTTGGCACACAAGTGAATCCTGAGATATTTCTGAGTAAGTGCAAACTACAGTCATTATGCCCGATGTTTCTGAGCTATTATCTGAAGGGTAGACTGCAGCGCTGCTTTATAGAATCCATCAGCAGCCGTCATCTCATTACTATATCCAGCGCTTCTATAAAAATCAACCTCCTGACACAGACGGCAGCTGAGAAACACCGAGATGTGTCTGTTTGAGTCAGCATGTCTGGTGTGAATGCAAAACAGCAACACTGGAGCTAAACTCTTAAGAGTATTAATGAAGGGAGCGGTGCCTCCGTGAGAAGTACATAATGAGGAGCTTACTGAGATTTGTGAGCAATAAAGCTAAATATACACAGTTATGCAAATGTTTCTGTGTGAATACAGTATTTCAGCATAATAAAGTTTACTGTTCAAACACAGCAGGTACAGATTAAGCCAATTAATTTCAAAACACAAGATTCAAAAAATAAGACTGACTACAAACCGGATTCCAAAAAAGTTGGGACACTAAACAAATTATGAATAAAAACTGAATGCAATGATGTGGAGGTGCCAACATCTAATATTTTATTCAGAATAGAACACAGATCACAGATCAAAAGTTTAAACTGAGAGAATGTATCATTTTAAGGGAAAAATTTGTTGTTTCAAAATGTCATGGCGTCAACAAATCCCAAAAAAGTTGGGACAAGTCCATTTTTACCACTGTGTGGCATCCCCCCTTCTTCTTACAACACTCAACAGACGTCTGGGGACAGAGGAGACCAGTTTCTCAAGTTTAGAAATAGGAATGCTCTCCCATTCATGTCTAATACAGGCCTCTAACTGTTCAATCGTCTTGGGCCTTCTTTGTCGCACCTTCCTCTTTATGATGCACCAAATGTTCTCTATAGGTGAAAGATCTGGACTGCAGGCTGGACATTTCAGTACCCGGATCCTTCTCCTACGTAGCCATGATGTTGTGATTGCTGCAGAATGTGGTCTGGCATTATCTTGTTGAAAAATGCAGGGTCTTCCCTGAAAGAGATGACGTCTAGATGGAGCATATGTTGTTCTAGAACCTGAACATAGTTCTCTGCATTAATGGTGCCTTTCCAGACATGCAAGCTGCCCATGCCACAAGCGCTCATGCAACCCCATACCATCAGTGATGCAGGCTTCTGAACGGAGCGTTGATAACAACTTGGGCTATCCTTGTCCTCTCTGGTCCGGATGACATGGCGTCCCAGTGTTCCATAAAGAACTTCAAATCGTGACTCATCTGACCACAGAACAGTCTTCCATTTTGCCACACTCCATTTTAAATGACCCCTGGTCCAGTGCAAACGTCTGAGCTTGTGGAGCTTGCTTAGAAATGGCTTCCTCTTTGCACTGTAGAGTTTCAGCTGGCAACAGCGGATGGCACGGTGGATTGTGTTCACTGACAATGCTTTCTGGAAGTATTCCTGAGCCCATTCTGTTATTTCCTTGACAGTGGCATTCCTGTTTGAGGTGCAGTGACGTTTAAGGGCCCGGAGATCACGAGCATCCAGTAGAGTTTTACGGCCTTGACCCTTACGCACAGCGATTGTTCCAGATTCTCTGTAAAAGTCTTTGCTATTTTACGCTGGGTAACACCATTCTGGTATTGCTGCACTATCTTTCTGCGCAACAATGGTGGAATTGGTGATCCTCTTACCATCTTGGCTTCTGAGAGACACTGACACTCTGAGAAGCTCTTTTTATACCCAATCATGTTGTCAATTGACCTAATTAGTGTTAATTGGTCTTCCAGCTGTTCGTTATATGCTCAATTTCCTTTTTCCAGCCACTTATTGCTACTTGTCCCAACTTTTTTGGGATTTGTTGACACTGTGAAATTTTGAATCAACATATTTTTCCTTTAAAATGTTACATTTACTCAGATTAAACTTTTGATCTGTCATCTATGTTCTATTACGAATAAAATATTGCATTTGCCATCACCACATCATTGCATTCAGTTTTTATTCACAATTTGTTTAGTGTCCCAACTTTTTAGTATAGTGTTTCTACTTTGCGGTTTTTCACTTATTGCGGGTGTGTCCAGATCTGGCTTAGAATACGTGTTGAGTATGACTTTCAGCTACTACCACACAAAATTTAGCTCATGTGTAAAACTGACGGAGTTATGGTCATTTTTGCGCTGGGTAAAGACTCAGCTGTAGCAGCCATCTTGAACCGAGTTGACTCCAACACTTAAAAAGTTGTAGATAAACATCCAATCATTACTTTCTGACAAATTCAATTATGAGTTAAAATTTATACACATGAGGCAACAAAAGTTGAAAAATATATATTTTTAAATAAATAAAACCTAAAATGTTGCCGTTCCACATTTTATGCCTCGGGCACAAACAGAATTTATCTCTCCTATAAAAGACCAGGCTGCTGCAGCTTGATGTTGACGAGCTGCCAAAAAAAAAGAAAAATCAATTTTCTGTGACTGACAGATTTGAGTTTTCACTAAATAAATGTGGCACAAAGTGCTAAGAACTGTTTCCTTTCTCACCTGAAATTATTTTACTGATTTCATATAAGTTATTCTAGATTATATATTAAACTATTTGTTTTATTAGTCAACACTCTGTGGGAAATTCTGACAAAGAATTTATTTTATTTTATTTATTTAATTACATTCGACATTTAAGTGTCCAAATTCACAATAGAGATGTATTTGGGCCTAAAAACATCCAGCCCGAGCCCGTAGATTATTTTTTCCGAGCCTAACAAGACCAATTAACTGTACTTACAGGCCCAAAACTGAAAGAAAAAAAAACTGGGAAAAAAAAAAAATTATTACGCTTTTACTGCTTTTGTAAGCACATCAGTTTGACATTAAAGTTTTAAAATCATATTTCAAAGAAAGGAAAATAAGATTGATTTTTTATTAATAACAAGTCACCAAATGGATATTAACAAACAAAATGGTGATATGGCCTTATAATGAGGGTGTTGGTTCCAGTCTGGCTCGCTGAGCTCCGTGTGTGGACCGTGCTGGGAGCGCAGCCTTAATTGAAGGACTGCTGTTCCCGCTCGCTTCCTTTGCCTCACTCTTCTCTTAAAGCAGGACACAATGTTGCTGCACTCCTGCACACAAACACTGAATTTCTTACCAGTATGGTCGGGGACAAGCAATCCTCTGAGAAGAGACTTTGCAGATGAGAAGACAGTTGCAGGGGCAGCGAACGTACTTCTTCCCTGTTGGGGCGTTCTTAATGGGCTGCAGAGGGAGACAGAAACACTTGAGAGATAAGAAACTAGCAGAACAACACATTAGAAAAGGAGGAGATAACGAGCCAATTATAAGTGATGGGTAAGAACGAACAAACTGAACAGGAAGGAGAAATATATTTTTATATAAGAAGCTGAACGTGGCTGTACACAAACTGAAGGTTAAGGGAATATTTTATCACCACAGGAGTTAATTAATTAATTAATTAATTCAATTTATAACGCACTTTTCATTACTGAAAATCTCAAAGTGCTACACATATATTGAATGCTACACACA
>JBBPBX010029452.1:12656-35875 GCA_038048925.1 Garcialebias charrua
GTTATGATTTAAACTAGACATAAAACAGCAAGCATTTACTACGTTTAATCAGAGATATATTCAAGCTTAAAATCAGATACAAAACTACAAGTTTGCCCTTAATAACAGTAAACATGCTCCAAATTAACGTTTTTATTTTTCACTGCTTCTTTGGGCACTTCATTCAGTTCAGTTTATTTATAAAGCACCAAGTTACAATAGAAGTTGTCTCAGGGCACTGAACAAAAACATTCACACATTAGAAAAGCTCATTAGTAAAAATGATCTAAGAAAACAGCAGACTGCGTTGAATCTTCACATTGTTGCAGTCTCCCATCCTGAGCACCTGCTTTGACCAGCTAATTAATAATTAAAAAAGTTATTCTTTTAAAGTAAACACTTTTTTTTAACTTATGTATTTTTCCACTGATTCAAACTGTTGAAAACATTATTTTTTAGATTTGGACTTTTCTGAAGAAACAAGTCTCATAACAGTCTAAAATTCATTCAACCTTTATTTCAGGGTATATGCAGGAATAATGGCCCTCATGCACGAAAATGTTCTTATTCTTATCCTATATTTCTCCTACTTTTGTTCGTACGAAGCGTTCGTACGAACATGCCACGTCAGAACCAACAAAGTCTTCTATCCACAGGAAAAGCGTGTAAACGGGCTGCTTAAAGGTGATGAATTCCACCTGTTCTACTCACCTGCGCGTGCTCGCGT
The DNA here is from genome assembly GCA_038048925.1 of Garcialebias charrua. Taxonomy (NCBI): domain Eukaryota; kingdom Metazoa; phylum Chordata; class Actinopteri; order Cyprinodontiformes; family Rivulidae; genus Garcialebias; species Garcialebias charrua. The sequence continues at coordinate 13,363 of JBBPBX010029452.1, forward strand.
GAAGGTAATTTACATAATTTCCACCCCTCAAAACACCATATAAGGCCACGCTTCCTGCCTTCTGACAGCAGGAAGTGTCCATTCATTCAAACTCAAGAAGTAAAAGGAGAACTTCACGCGTTCGGAGATCTGCTCTCAGTGGCGCTGTGGCTACCCCCCCACCCCCCCGCAGGTGTCGGATGGTCAAATATCTCTAATTTTAGTGTACTGTGTTACATTTAGTTTCACTTATTCAGAAGAGCGCACCGCTGCCCCCCCCCACCCCCCGCAAGTGTCGGATGTGTTTTTGAACAGAAGCATTTTAAAATGTCTCGAAACTACAGTTAACTTCATATTAATATTGTAGTGCATGCTGTGTCTCCCGTGGGTCGTACAGTATCAGAAATCAAGAATAAATGGTTTGATCTGAAAATGGCTTCAAACAAACGTCTCGCCGCAGCACGGACAGGAGGTGGTCAGTCTGCGAGATGGATGAGCAGACTGACTGCAAGACGCGCGATGATCCACACTCAGAACACAGATGACAGTGCGCCCGCAGTCAACAGGCAGCTTAAATAAAAAATGACATGAAACGACTGAATAAGCTGGTTTCGCTTTTTCTCTGCGGTGCTGTGTGTGTGTGTGTGTGTGTGTGTGTGTGTGTGTGTGTCGACAGTGGCGCGCATGGTTGCGCGAGGCGCGTTGCGTGGCACAGGTGGTCGACATGAGTGGCGCGGGGGGTCACGCGCGGGTGGCGCAGGGTGGTGGACGTGTGGGGGGGGGGTGTTGAATCCGCTTTAATTAAACCAATGTGGTTGCATTTAATTGTTTTTAAACTCAAAATATTTTCTAAATAACGAAATATAAGTTATTAGTGGAGAAAAGACCGTCTGGATAACAGCAGACTGGCGCTCCCAAAATATACGACAGGTCTGGACCACACGTACATTTTGTTCGTATCTGAGAAAAATCCTGGGATACGAAAACATTGTTGGATGCCACAAATGATCCTAAATCACTCGTACGCACAGTATAAGCACAAATCAGTGCGTACGAATGGTTCGTGCATGAGGCCCAAATGAAGTTAATTTCAATACCTTTTCAAGACTTTTTAAAGACCTTCCAAAATAAATTCAAGACCTTATCGTCACTTTGTTTTATTAAGCAACAAATCTTTGATTTACAAAACTGCTGTTGTTTTCAATTACTGTAAATCTGTGAATCTCAAACCTACAACAGAACTGAGATACAGTGGAAAGAAAAAAGTTCAAAAGAAGAAACTGAACCTTGACTAGGTTTAGCTTAGGTTGCAACAAGACTCGTAGCTATTTTAAAGTAACTTGGTTGAACAATGGCGAATAAGAAATAAACACGGTTATTCTCGGCGACAGGCCTCAGCCATTCTTGAAAATCAGGCATCTCCAACCAGGAGCCCGAAAACTTGCATTTACCCGTTGTTCTCACGGTCTCGCGGCAACTTACTCGAACACACAAGCTCAACTTGGAGATAAAGCAGCCGCGCATGCACACAAGATAGACCTAGCCGTAAAGGCTGTTGTAACCTGACACCCTAAATTTGTGCGAAGCGGTTTCGAATCATCCGCGGTGAGGAAAACAAATATTAGTCATACATACTTTTTGCTGTCAAATTATTTAAAGCTAGAATAAAAGCAAAAAAAATAATACCTCATCAAATCGCTTTCAAGACTTTTTAATACTTTTCAAGACCCTTAATTTTCCCAAAATTGATTTATCAACTTTTAATAACTTTCAAGACCCTGCATATACTCTGTATTTAGTCAGGTAAATCTCATTGAGCCTCGAGGGCTCATTTACAAAAGCGACCTGCTACAAACTAAAGAATGATGAACAGCAATGGTAGAATTTCCTTAAACAACAAACAACAGAAAAAAAGAAAAAAAATGTAGGAGATAAATAGAAAGTGAAATGCAAAGTATCAAAACTAGCAAAACACCACAAGGTAGATGTACAAAATCAAAAACAGGAACATATCTGCAATGTTTTTTGCCAGGTTTCCAAAAGATTTTTAAAACCATTTAGGGAGGTCAGGGCCGTAAATGGTTTTAAAAATCTTAAAAAATGTAAAAAATTAAATTTAAAATTTAAAAAATGTGTTAAATTAACACTCCACATGATAAGATGCCTTTATTAATCCCACAGTGGGGAAATTTACATTGTCACAGCAGCATAGAGGACAGGGACCAGTTCAGAAAATGTTAAAAAATCTCTATATACATAAATAATACAAATTAGTACAAAAAACACTGAAACAGTATAAAACAAAATATAGCTACTAAGAGCTACTAAGAGCAGCGCGTGTTGTACAGTCTGATGGCGGCCGGAAGGAAAGACCTACGGTATCTTTCCTTCACGCACTTAGGGTGCCGCAGCCTGGCACTAAAGGAGCTGCTCAGGGCTGTCAGAGAGTGATGCATGGGGTGGGACGGGAACACCAGCATGCGCTGAAGCTTGGTCCTCATTCTCCTGTCAGCCACCACCTCCACTGGGTCAACATGACACCCAAGGACAGAGCTGGATTTCCTGAGGATCTTGTTCAGTCTCTTCCTGTCAGCAGTAGAGATGCTGCTACCCCAACAGACCACTCCATAGAAGATGGCTGATGCCACCACAGCATCAAAGAAGGTCCTGAGAAGAGTCCCCTGCACACCGAAGGACCTGAGTCTCCTCAGTAGATGCAGTCTGCTCAGTCCTTTCTTATAGAGGGCAGCAGTGTGGTCAGTCCAGTCCAGCTTGTTGTTAAGATGAACACCCAGGTACTTGTAGGACCTCACGATCTCAATGTCCATTCCCTGAATGTTCACTGGCACAGCAGGAGACCGTTTGGACCTGCGAAAGTCCACCACAAGTTCTTTTGTTTTTCCGGTGTTGATCTGCAGACAGTTCCTCTGGCACCACTCCACAAAGTTCTTAGTCAGTTCTCTGTACTCCCCATCATCTCCATCTTTGATGAGACCGACGATAGCAGAGTCATCTGAGAACTTCTGCAGGTGACAGCTTGCAGAGCTGTACTGAAAGTCAGCGGTGTAGAGGGTGAAGAGGATGTGGGATGTCTGAAAACCAAAATGAGCCGAGCACTGCTCCGCTGTTACATGTTTCCCACCCTACGAGCTGAGAAATCTCTAGTTACTCGAGAGGCACAGACAGTGACAGCTTACGTCGTCAGTTTCAATTTCTCCCTAAGTGATTAAATTACCGTAGTATCATTTAAAATATGTGGGTTTTACTCGACACCGGGAATCTAAAACTAACGAGCCCCGGCTTACTGAACAAAGGTTATCTGCACAAATAAAATCTAATTATAATAATAATCAACAAACAATAATAAACTTTTTTCTTCTTCTTTCGGCTGCTTCCTTCTTTAAGTGTCGCCACAACGACCCAACTCGCACGAAGACTTGACAATGGTTTTTACTCCGGATACACTTCCTGAACCACTCACAGACCACCGAGCTACCACAGCCCTCTGCGTGGAGCAGAGAGTCACCGTCTAGGGCACCCAGGGGGAGCAGATGGTGGGGGTTAAGGACCCTGCTCAGAGAACCAGGGTGGCAAATGAAGGTGGAGGCAGGTGTGGGTGCTTCACCTATCCCACCCACATTTTGATGATGTCAGTACAGGGAGTTGAACAAGCAACCTTCCGATCACAGGCCTACCTTCTCTAACATCTGAGCCACCATAAACATAATTAACATTAAACAGGCTTTTAAATTACATGAACTGTTTCTCATTTTATTTTATTTTTTATATATTTTTTTATCTCTATTGATTGCTGCGCTGGACAACATATGATTGGAGGGCCAAAAGTGGCCCTTGGATAATCCCTACCTGGCCCAATATATACTTAATTATAACATAACTTTTAAATAAGTTGATGACAACTTGCATTTTATCAATTAAACTTTTAAGAAATTCAATTAAACATCTTGTGAAAATACATGAAAAACTTTTGGATTAGGACAGGCTAAACATCTTTTTAAGACATGTTTCAAGAACTACACTGACTTTTAAAGACTCAGAGCAAATGTACAACTTTATTATTTGCGTATTCAAACTAGTCAAAAGAGCCAGTTCACAGAAAGATTGTCTTATAGACCTGGGGCCTCATGTACAAAGACTTGCGTGGACTTCTTACTGAAACGTGACGTACGGTCAAATCCAGAAAACGGCGTACGCACAAAAAAATCCAGATGTATCAAACTGTGCGTACGCCGGAATCCACGCACATTGCTTTTGTACATCACAATCAACGTGGAATTGAGCGCACATGAGAGAGTGGCCGACTCCGCCTTTGACACGCCTCCATATAAATATGCAAATTCATTTAAATATGCCCTGCACCAGAGGAATGTCGTCTTGTCCCATCATGCATCACGTTCTTCAACTGCTAAAACAGCTAAAAATAAACAAAAAACAAGAATTTAAGCTGTGCAAGACTATTCAGTCTTTCTGTTTTTTATATCTTTTGCAGGTTATTTTTTGCGTTTTTTTTTTTGAAAATTTATTCATTTCATTTAAAAACATGACAATTATACATACAATACAATAACAAAAAGTAAATTAAATAAAATGAAAGGTGGCAGAAGAAGAACTAGTCTTATGAAAACTGCCCCTTTTTACTCAATTCTAATGTAAATCAAATTATATATATAAAATTTTATTTCAAAAAGAAAATAACAATCTAGCTAAATTAAAAACATAAAAACTCAAACATCTTAATCAAATCAGACAACAACTTAAGTAGATATATGTATTAACGATTCCCATATTCTTCCAAGAAACTCGTCTTTATCAGTCTCTTAAATGTACACAGTGATCTGGCATTCTTAACAGTATCTTCCAAACCATTCCACAATCCTATTCCCTGAATTATTGTGGATCGTTCCTTCAAACTAGTACTAAAATAAGGCTTCACAAACATCTCAATTCCTTTAAGAAAATATACACTCTCTCTTTTAACAAAATGTGTTTGAATATTGTCAGGCAACATGCCTTTATGTGCCTTATACATAAGCAACAAAATGTTATAATTAACCAAATCATAGAATAGTTATATTCTAATTGCGTCCATGTGGATGTAATAATTGTTAATCATGTGTGTTTGGTGTGAACAATAATGATTTTCACATCATGAACAGTTTCTCAGAATCACCTCTAGGTGTCGCCAATGGAACCAAAACCACAGAAACGTGCGTACGCCAGCACTGGAGTTGGCGTGGGGCTGCGCACATTTCCACGTTCAGTTCTGTTTTGATACATACAGAGTTTTGCGTGGAAAATGGCGTACGCAAGGTTTTTGTGCGTACGCACCGTTGATACATGAGGCCCCTGAAGAGTATTTAGGAGAAAAGTCTTCCAGATTATCAGTCTTAAAGAAGAGCTATTTTCCAGTTCACTGTGGCCCTTTGATTGCTTTAAACATCTCAATTTGGCCCTCTGAAAAATAATAATACTTTGCTCACCCCTGCCCCAAGACTTCTGAGGTCTCTGGGGTCATTTTGACCCAAGGGCAGCAGGAAGGTGAACCATTATATGGGGAAAAGAACTGTGCTGACACTGCATTGAACACTTTTAATAGTTTACACACAGTTACCTTCACTGACTGCTATCCCAGCTTCACTGTCACAAGAAACACCTTTCTTTTACCTAATGCAGTGTGACAAGGCTGTGTGCTATTTTTAGATTTACATTTTAAATTTGATCACAAATTTATCTCTGATATGACTTTTTTTCTTCCAGCTTATCTGAGTTGAGGTTCAGAGAAGCAAAGCTGGTAAGATGTGAAAGTTCATGCTCTAAAATCCAGGTATCAAATCCGATAATTCTCAACCAGGTCATCTGGACAGTTTCTTTTTAGTAGAAGTAGTAGTCTTGAACCACTTTGGCTGTGGCTGCCTGCCTGGGAGGAGTCGACGAGGGACAGGACGGCCTCCAGAAACCATCTTGGCTCCAGCAAACTGGTTGGTCCACTTAAGTTGTTTACGGCTTGGTGGGGGAACAGTGCGCTGGAACTACTCTGACTGCTGAAGCCCTCTGGAGTAAGGGTGAAACGTTTCTACTAAAAAGAAACTGTCCAGATGACCTGATTGAGAATTATCAGACTGGTAAGATATGGTTATGCTGAAACCCTGAAGACCACAAGCTGGTTTAAGAATCATCATCAGTAGCTACGAACAACAACTCTGGAGCAAACCACTGCCAAGAGTCCAGCACACAATTTATAACATAAATCTCATTTGTGTGCAAAGCCTGCATATTGTGTGCATGACTAATACCACTATAAGTTCATTAACTTCAAGTATGGATTTACACAGATTAATGTTTTTTTCTCTGCCGACCAGAGGAAAGCTCTGTAGCACAGTCTTATAAGCAGAAGTCACTCCCATCATTCTGAAGACAAAAGTCAGGCAAAAACTCATTCAGGGAAACGGACAACCTCGTCTCCATTACCCCGCTTTTACTTCCGAGTCCCTTTGGAAAGAAGTATCTGCAGAATCAATGTAATGTAATGAGTCATTGCAGCTTCACTCATGGCCACAATGATAAAACAGCCGATTTCACCCACATATGAGCTGTACTAATACAGGAAGGACCAGCGCTGGGTAACACTGTGATGAGTTAATGGAAAAACACAACACATGCCTAAGTTATCACTAACCGGCTCTGGTAAACAACAATGCTACAAAACTGCACCTATATTGTTCCTATTTGTCTTGAACGTATTTTACAACTGGTATAATTTATTTTTTTGTTTATTCATTTCAAATTTAAAACACAAAAGAACAAAAAAAATTACAGAACGATATAGAGAAATAAAGAACAAATTTAAAATGAAAGGAAGCAGAAGAAGATAATCTTATAATATCTGCCCCTTTTTAAAAACAAAATTCTATTTAAACAATCAATTCAAGCAAAAATTATCCATAAACCATATTTATAACTAATAACAATATAACTAATTTATAGAGATTTTAAATATATAACATTCACACATAACTTTTCAACAATCCATTCTTAATCATTTTCTTAAATACAGACATTGACTGTGCAACTTTAACATCATATTCCAATCCATTCCATATACAGGTAATCCCCGACTTACGAGCACACCGACATACGAGGTACCAGACTTACGAGCTCACTAACGAATAGGCATGTAACGAGATCTCGTTGTACGAGATCTCGCGATATTAAACTCCCGCGATATCTCTCGTTGAGAGGTAACGTTGTCTCGCGAGACGCTAATGCTAGCAGAGCCCCTAGCAAGTCAGAGTCACGGACAGCATGGCTTCGCCGGATGAAGTTGCTACAGAAGACGCCCCAACTACTGATGGAGGGTGCCGCAGACGCCTCTACATTGATGGAGGGTCCCGGCGCTGCCGACGCTGCCCCGAATGTAAAGACACGCGTGTAAACACCGGTGTGACCGGTGTTGCCAGATAGAGTCCCACCCACCCAAAGCAATCTCTACCCGCAAAAGTCAGAAGGAAAATCGCGGTGAACCGCCCAATCTGGCAACACTGGTGAGTGACGGCTGCAGAGTCAGTGCTGATGCGGATATTTATGTTCAATTTTTGGAAAGTCCTGCGTGAATATCTATTTTTTTAAACAAAGTTGAACGTTCTAAGGTCTAAGGAGATTCAATCAGTAAAATGAAGACATCAGTTGGGTTTGTAATACATGTTAAAACAGAATAAAAGCCTTTTTGCGGCATAAAACCGATCTTTGAAGTTTTCTTGAACTAATATTAAAATCTCGTCTCGTTCTCGCGAGATCTGTGATTTGTCTCGTCTCGTCTCGTGAGTTTTGTGTATCGTTACACCCCTACTAACGAACAGTAAATTTGTAAAGAACATACAAAAAATACAGCACTTTTATGTGTTTTTAGATGAAAGTGTGTTAGCTGGTGGTGGTTGGGTTAAATGCAGAGATGAATTTCGTCTTGTATGGGAAACATACACAGATGACAAAAATGTGACATTTATTTATTTTTTTATTTTTAGTATGAACGTTTGTGTTGAAAAACGAGTGTTAGAAGTAGCGCTAGCATAAATATTCCGACTTACGACCGAAAATCCGGACTTACGAGAACACGTGTTTCGTGTTCTGACGTACGAGATTTTCGTCTTACGAGATAGTTGTAGGAACGGAACTCGCTCGCAAGTTGGGGATTACCTGTAACAATTCCATGTATTAAAGTAAAACGACCCTTTAAACTTGTTCTATATTGTGGTTTAACAAAAATATCTGTACCCTTTAAATTATAACAATGGCTGCATCTTTTATAAACAGGATCTACACAGTCCCGCTACATATCATACATGTGTACCTCTACATATGCTAACTCCATCTGTAACTTGTTTGTAAGTATTACTACAGCTGGGTGCAAATCTCACATTTCTTCTTCCATCTGCACGTCGATTTGCACCGCTGGTGATGCACGCTCGTGGAGCCCTGTCGGTGACTGCAGCCGTGATTTCTGTTGGAATCCCACGCTGTGTTTTCATCAGTGCAACTGTCAGATTGTCCTAATTATCTGGGATCTGTTTCTGTGGTCAAAAACACGATTAGAACTTGGTAAATGAAGCTGATGCCGAGCAGCTGTTTCTCGGGGCTTGTCACAACTCGACAGTCTCTGAATTGAGGTAATAATTTAAAAACTTCAGCGTATCATTGTCAGATAATTAGATGCCTGTGTAATTACTACAAGAGCATAATGAGATGTATGGTACGTGCAGGCATTTTTAAACACATTGGTTGTGTTTGTTTGTATACCTGACACTGTCTAACATCAACTCTACACTTCCCTTGACTATTTGAATACTTTAATTTAACATTATTGTACGTTCAGAACATTTTAATTACAGTATATGCACTAGGATAACATGCAGTTTGAAGAGCACCTACATAGTAAGTTGAGATTACTTGTTTTACCAATATTTTATGAGTTTAAATAAAACAAAAGAAGTGTGTCAAACATTTTTAGTTTTCTGTTCAACAGACACTAACCAGCCACTTGATGCACAGCAATTACTGTAAAGATTGTTATTTGTGTGCCGCCGCTTTGGTGCAGTGGATAAAGCGGGCGGCACATATGCTGGAGGCTGAGCCTCTCCACAGGCGTCGCGGGTTCGCGTCCCAGACCCGATGAGCTTATTTCTGTGGTGTCTCCCCCCTCTCTACCCGTTTCGCCCTCTCCCTCTCTAATAAAGGCCACTAGCGCCCGAAAATGCAAAAAAAATAATAATAATTTTAAAAAATTTAAAAAAAGATTGTTATTTGTAAGTGTCCTTGGGTGTCCTGAAAGGCGCTTTTAAATAAAATGATTAATATATATTTTTTTTTTATGTTGTAATTTATATGATTAAATACAACATGATACAATGTTTATTTCATAGCAGTTTCAGAAATGACAAAAGTCACTTTTTTGCAAAAACTTTAAATAATCATAAGATAGTAATTTTGATTTTGACAAATCCGCTAAATAAATTTGCTGCTTTAAACATTTTTTAAAAATGCATTTAAAATCAATTTACCTCACAAAGACTGGAAACGAGGGAAGATGTCTTGAGCGGTTTTAAAACTAGTTCAAAAGAATTGCTCACAGCTGTAAACATCTGGCTTCATCAACTCCAGGTTTGTTGGGAACACAACGCCTGAATGCTTATGCTTTTTATGAAAGGGTTGCATTTGAAGCAGCAAGACTGGATACAGTTCAATTTTTTTTTTCAGAGAAACACCTTCGTCACTTGATGCTTTTAATTAATTTTCAGTACCATCATTATTTTTATTGTTATCTTTCCATGAAGTGGTTTTCACTGTTAATCACTTTGGTAACAGCTGCCGTTTTAAATGTGCTTTATAAATAAAGTTGATTTGACTTGACCAGGAACATTTCACATGAAAGCTGTGAAACTAAAGAGACACGACATCACAGGTGAGTGAGATGACCTTCCTGGTGCAGTCAGAAATATTTAACCTGTCCTGTTATCTTCGTAAATTGTGATTATCTAAACTTGCGTCAATGTTTTCTTCGCGAGGTCAAAAAAAACAAAGCTCTGCTAAAGATAAAGTTGCATAAAAATAAATCAAGTCATGAAGTGCAACGTTTTGACCTTTAATTTAATCTCAAACCTGTAGATGGCTTCAAAAATTCAAACAATTCAAGTGGTCGACTCCTGAAAGTGGACAGTCAAAGGGAAGGCAGAGTTAGAAGGAATGAAATGGATGAGATCCAGGAAATAAACACCCACCAGCAAACCGAAAGACAGAATCATACTGGTAAACAAACTCAGTCTCTGCTTTGTTAGCCATCACCAGCATATATATGTGATGTAACACAGACGTGTTGTTAAAGCAGCCAACTGCCACAACGATTTTTACCATTAGGCTTACACAGAGCACAGACTGTGACATTGATATTATAATACAACAGCTATCAGATTTATAAATCTGTGATGAAGTAAATTTTGCTTTTAGCCTCGATGTTGTTGTTTTCTGCATCAGAGCTTTTCTGCGCATCCGTATCAACAGGTCCCTCCAGGAACTTACCGTAGCTTCATTGCAAACGCCACACTTAACCACGTGTTGATGTGTCTTGCCCTCCACAGAGATGAGGCTCTGACACACCCTGCAGCTGATAACAGGTGCATTTCCACTCTCCGGGGAGGTGAGAGGAGACAACGGTGGAGGGTCCTCTCCTATGAGCACAGAGGGCTGACTGGAGCTGGGGAAAGCAGGGAAGCCTGAACAGGACAGAGAGAGAATAATACTGAATAAAACATACAATACAATAAAACATACTATCCTGAACAAAACATCCTATACTGTTTAATTTTTATATGAATGACCTCTCTAAGCAGCTAAACCTGTGTAGAACTGGCTGCATGGTTGGAGATACAATTATCAATCATCTTATGTATGCTGATGACTTAGTGGTTTTTAGTCCAAGTTCAGCTGGTCTTCAGAAGCTGCTTCATGTCTGTTCAGCATATGGTGAGACACATGATATCATATTCAACCCCTCTAAAAGTCTCATTTTGATTTGTCGCACTAAAGAGGACAAAAATAGTGTATTTCCACTTTTTAAGCTGTCTGGGACTTTATTGAATGTTGCAAATGAAGTAAAATATCTGGGTCATGTGTTGACAGACCGTCTGTCTGATGATGAGGACATTAAACCGTCAGGTTCGAATGATATATGCTCAGGCAAATATCCTTGCTCGTAAGTTTGGATTCTGTTCTGATGAAGTGAAAATGAAGCCGTTTAGATCATATTGTACATCACTGTATACGGCACAATTGTGGTGCAACTTTAAAAAAGCCAGTCTTCATAGATTGAAGGTGGCTTATAATGACGAACTAAGACTTTTTTTAAAATAAGCCCAGATGGACCAGTGCCAGTGAACTGTTTGTATCTGCTCGCGTCAGCACTTTGATGGCTGTTTTAAGAAATTTTATGTATAAAGTTATTTGTCGTTTAAATAAGTCAAATAATAGAATTATTCTACTGTTGACTAACGTTAAATATAGTGCAGTGAAATACTCATCTGTGCTTTGGAGACATTGGTATGATTGCCTCCTGAACGGTTAGATACTTTTTCTATTGTACTTTTTAGATACTTTTTCTATTGTACTTTTTATTTTATTTTTTATTTTATCATATTTGTTATCTCTTATGCAAATTGGACTATGTGTCTGTAATAAATCTATCTATCTATCTATCTAAAACAGAAGTTAAGTGACAAATGCAGAATTGTTTCAGGTCACACGCACTGTTCTACAGCTTGGAAACAAAAAAGACAATTCTCATAGTAAATAACCTATTACAGCAAACAAGTTAATGAGATTTGGTCTTGAGTTCAGCAGAAAGGAGCTTTGGAAGAGAAACACTCGTGGAATGCAGATCAGGGCTGGTTTCAACACGAGAGTCTCAGTATTTGTAAAAGTCGGTAGTTAAACCGCAGCATGTGGGACAGCTTAACATAAAAATTCACCGGCAAAATGCAAAGCTGTCCGCTCTGCTTTTTTGAGGTCACGCGAGAAAAATAAAATTTGTTGAAGAAATATGTATGAAGTAGTTTTATGTGTACTGTAATATGTTGAAATTGGAAAATTGAGATGAGTTATTCATTTTGTTTTGTTACTTATAGATAATTATTGTTTGAGTTGATTGTTTTGAAAAGGGGCAGATATAATAGGTATTTTCTTCTTTCTGCCGCCTTTCATTTTATATTTTCTTTCTTTTATAAGATACATGTGTCTGTTATGTTTTTATTTTTATAAAATGAATAAATAAAATAAAATAAATAAAAAATTTGAAGCTCTCAGACTCATCACTGGTGGCGCCTTGCTTGCAGCATCCCTCCGCAGCATCCATAGTGACACGTCAATCAAATCAGGTGTTTCTGGGATGCTAGCCGCAAACCCAAACCTTAAACTTGCATCAACTACTACTACATTACGCACAAATAAACGCAAAAATACACAGTTCACTAACAGTAAATGCGACGTAACCGTAAGCGTAGCGGACAGTTTGCCGGGTGCTAACAGCTAACTCTACGGTTGCTAACATTGCATAGCTTAGCTTCAAATAAGCTTTGTAAAACCGCAACATTAGTCTAACAGGAGATGTTTATGAGCACATATCATGCGTGTTTACACCATATTCTACTGAAGTCACACTGAAAACACGCTGATATTATGTCACTGCCACACCGGAGGTAGCAGCCCAACCAGAATGTCCAGTCAGTGCAGGCTAGCTAGCTGAGGCTGGGGTCGGGAGCCCCAGCTTCATACTCACTCTGAGGTTTGTTGGGTAAACCGTACGGCCCCAAGCCGGGAGAAACTCCGCCGTTACCGCTACCGAGAGCCCCATCTCCCAGATCTGACAGCAACGGGGACCTCTCGCCGTCCGCCATACCGAGAGAGAGGCGTAGGAGGGAGGGAGAGGAGAGCGGTTTCAGCGTTGTATTGTTGTGTCGGAAATGAAAGAGGTCACGTGACCACAACCACCCATCAGCCGGGTGTTGCGGTGCCGGTTGGGGGGCGGGGCTCCCCCCCCCCCGAATGAAAACTAATCCATAGCATAAATCAAAGTCAGAGTCAACTTTACTGTCAGAACTGCAATATGTACAGGACATACACAGGATTGAAATTGCGTTTCTCTCAGTCCCTCGGTGCAACAGTAACCATCTAAACACTAAAACATTTAATAAACATAAGCATAAAATAGTAAAAGTGTAACACTGTCCTGAGTTTTTTCATAGTAGTATAAAAGTATGAAAATTTACACCAACACTGAAACACCAAACACCCCTAAAACACCAAACACCCAATGAACATAAGCATAAAATGAAATAATAAAAGTGTAATACTGTCCTGAGTTTTTTCATAGTAGTATAAAAAGTATAAAAAGTATATCTATAAAATAAACTGAAGGTTCTAGCATTGACATTTGCAAAGAGTGGCACAGCAGCATATGAGTTAATGTACACAGTATATGTATGAGGTAGTTGATGTTGGTATAGAGGCAAAGTGGCATATGCAGTAAGGCACATAAGGCACATTTGGCATCCTTAGATAAGGCTAGTCAGAGAATACTGTATATGTATCAGCAGTAGTGTAGATATAAAAGTAGTGTAAATGTAAACAGTAGTAATAAATGTAAAACAGTAGTAATAAATGTAAACCGTATTAATAAATGTAAACAGTGAATGTAAACAGTAGTATGACTATAGGCAGTAATGTAATACAAACATTAGTGCAAATATGAGAAGTAGTGCAAACTGAATGAGCACATGACCGAGAGTTTAGTGAATAACCCGTTTGATGACACAGGGTCCAGTGTTAAAATCTTTGTGTTGAGTGGTAATGTGTGAGAAAGTTTTTTGTGTTAAGGCAGTTCAAATGGGAGGGGAGGCAGAGCAGGCAGAGTGTTTAGCATTCTGACTGCCTGATGAACAGAGCTGTCTCTCAGTCTGCTGGTACGAGCCTGGAGACTCCTCAGTCTCCTCCCTGATGGCAGCAGTCTGAAGCAGCTGTGTAGTGGGTGTGTGGGATCACCTGCCATGCAGTGGGCTTTCCGAGTGAGGCGTTTGCTGTGTAAGTCCTGCAGTGAGGGCAAGGAGGTGCCGACAATCTTCTCAGCTGCTCTCACGATGCGCTGGAGGCTCTTGCGGCATGATGCAGTACATGCACTGAACCACACAGTGACAACTTATAAAATATCTGTTTAAAGTCGCATCTTCAGGCACTTTATTTTAGCTGCACGGTGCAAACAAGATTTGTTAAATGCTGGTGAAGATTCTCAGTCGTCCAGGACATGATAAAATCAAAAAGGCGTAATACATTGTTAAATTATGGAAGTCTGTTAAACTCTATAAGTCTATAATAATAATAATAATGTCACTTGTATATATATATTTTTTTACATACATATACATGTATATATCGGTCTGCTTCGATTGAAGCAGAGGAGGCGATCCTTGGATGAAGGTTGAAGACCAAGCGTTGGAGCTGCAGGTCCCCACATCGAAGGTTGTTGGCTGGTTGGCTTCCAGTCAGTGCCACTCTGGTTCTATGTGTCATGCAATTATGTGGTTTTTTAGGTGGGCTTATGATTGGGATTTTACATTAAGCCTTACCTATATGCACCTGGTATGTAAGCTATCATGGTTTAGATCAGCTACAATTACCAATTAAGGGGTGGATCAATTCTGTAAAATTAGATATAGGGATCTATACCTATAAAATTTTGGAGGGCTTCTGTAACGAAGGCCTCTAATTCCAAACTATTCCTCCATTCATTACTTAGTTTAGGTTAAACTAAAATAGAAAAATGAAATATAGTTTGATCTAAATGTCTGTTGTCTTTTAGACGAACGACGTAGGATTTGGTATTCCTAATAAATTTTGAAGTCTATGGCGAGACTCATCAAAATGAATAGATAATCTAGAATAGAAACGATCGAATCGGTTCAATTTAGAAATTGTGAGACCAGTGTAGTTTATGGTACCTTGAGTAGCTTTAAACTACATTGACTCTTCGACGATTGAGATTTAACAAAACGAACTGCATGTTGGCATAGTTAAATCCATATCATTCATTAACCAATGTTAATACAAAACCTTTTTGGCTGGGAGTGTTCAGAACCAAAACAATATCTCAACTAATGACAACAGTAATGACTAAACAACAAGGAAACAACGTTTCACTGCTTCGACACACTCTTGTCGTCAGATTCCAAAGTGCAACACACAAGAAAAACAGGTCTCAACTTTATGACCGAGGTCAAATTAAATCTCGTGGATTTAAACGGTTGTTAAGGTTAGTTTTTTGTTGTGGGTTTTAGGCTTAGCGTTTCTAAGTTCAAATTGGACAATGCGACTTATAGGGTGGGAAATATGGTAGTTTAAACCTGATTAGTTTATTTACTAACTTGTGTTTGGACGACCTTATTATCCCATGAAGTCGGTGTGTTTGTGAGATCTTTGTCTTTTGTGGAGTCATTGAACGCCTTGTAAGGTTTGATCTGATTTCGATGTACCCATTTAGCAATTGGCTCTTTGCGGCCTTTGCTGATTTTGATTTCGTAGACGACTGAGGACACTTTGTCTGTTATCAGATGAGGTCCAGTCCACCTGGGCATTAGTTTGCGGGCGAGAGTTCCGGTCTCGGACCCTCCTTTCCCGGTTGCTGGGGCGAACGTATAGTACCAGACTCTGTCTCCCACTTGGAGTTCATTGTGAGAGGCCTTCTGGTCATAGTACGCCTTACGTCCTTCAGCGGATTTTTCCAGGTTTTTCTGGGCGAAAGCAAAAGTGTTTCTGAGGTGTACATTCAAATCTTTCATGTATTGTTGTGTAGTGTAGGCTGTCGCCATGGCGGCGTCGCCTGGTTGGTACAACAGGTGTAGAGGGAGAGTCATTTGTCGACCGGTCATCATCTCGAAGGGAGAGATGCCAGTTGATGTGTGTGGAGTGGCTCTTATGGCCATGAGGACCAGAGGGAGTTTCACGTCCCAGTCCTTGTGGTTTGCAGCCACGTATTTCTTCAAAATACTCACCACAGTTCTGTTTGCTCTCTCAACTTGGCCTGAAGCCTGTGGGTGGTAGCCGACATGAAAGTTGGCCTTGACGCCTAGCGTCTTCCACAGTTCTTTCATCACTTCACCTGTGAAGTGTGTACCTTGGTCTGAGTTCACCCGAAGGGGAAGTCCAAACCTTGAGAATATATGATTCATTAACAACATAGCAGTGGTTTGTGCTGTGTCGTTAGGAGCTGGTAGGCATTCTACCCATTTGGTGAATGCACAGGTTACCGTGAGAAAATATTTATTTCCTCTAGAGCTCTTAGTGAGTGGTCCAACCCAGTCGATCTGGAGGTCAGACCATGGGAATGCAATGCCTCTGCTTTGCAGTGGTGCTCTGTGAAGTGGTCTGGTTGGCTGAAACTGGCCACAGACCACGCACCCTTCAATGTAGTCCTTGACATCCTTTTTCATTCCAGGCCAATAGGCAATTTGTTTTAATGCCGTCAGCGTGGCTTTATCTCCTTTGTGTCCTGCGGACGGGAGATCATGGGCATGAACTAACATCACCCCCCTTTGTTCATGGGGAACCACGAACACAGGTGAGGACGTTGGTCCATGAGCGAAAGTTAGGATGCCTTTGATTAGTTTTAGCTGTTTGCGCAGCTGATAAAGGACTTTAAGGTCTGGATCGGAATCCAGTTCGTCTTTAGACGGAGTGTTTTTGTCTGGATCAGTCAGGTACAGTATCATGGAGTTGATAGCAGGATCCGACTTCTGTAGTTGGATGATGTCTGGGTCAGTCAGTGCGGGTCGTACAGAGACTGCGTTGTCAGCAGGTCTGGCTGCGGCCTGTGCACGTGTGACTGCCATAACCCTGACTGAAGGTTGTGTTGGCAGAGTCTTGATTAACCAGGAGGGGTCGAAGGACCATAGAGGACCTTCGTCGGCTCCTTCTTTGGCTAAGGAATCTGCAATGTCATTGTAGTACTTGTCATCGCCTGGGACTCTAGAATGTCCTGGAACTTTCTTCCAGTAGATCTGTAAGTCGTGTGATGTCACCAAGTGATCACACGCTATGAAAAGCTCTTTGTGTTTGACCACTTTTCTGTCGCTTGTTAGGAAACCGTTCTGTTTCCACACAGCGAGGTGACAAGCGAAACTTAAACGAGCATAGTTAGAGTCAGTGCAGATGACTAGCGTCTTGATGGAGCGTTCTACTACCATCTGGAGAGCTATTAGGATTCCTGCAATCTCAGCGTACTGAGAAGTCTGAGATCCTAATTTGTAGCTGAAAGTTATCTGTTCATGGTCTTGGAGGAGGACCCCTCCAACACCTGCCTTACAGATTTTGTCGCGGAGGAATGAAGATCCATCCACGTACAATGTTGTCATATCTTTGCAGATATTGTCATCAAAGAAGTGGTGATTCGGGTCTTCAGATACTGGGGGTTTTACCTCAACCGGCGGCTGGGTGGCTGGTACATCTTGTGTACACTTTTGGCAGATTGCCAAGTCCGTCCCCAGATGTGACTTCTTGTTTTGACCATAACGTATGTCTAGGTCAAAACTTTGAAGCGCCATGAGCCACGTTGCAACACGTGAGTTTGTCACCACACCATCTCTGATGCGTTCACTGTTAAGAAAAGTCACTGGCTGGTGTTGTGTTTCCACAATGATTTTCTGTCCACCAATGTAGCTGGAGAAATGTTTAACTGCCCACACTGTGGTCAGTAAAGCTTTCTCACAGTCTGAGAATCTCAACTCGGGGCCTGCCATCGTTTTGCTGGCGTAGGCTACTACACGTTTGTCTCTGTCGTGTATCTGGTACAGACCTGCACTTATGCAATGAGCTGAGAAGCCCACTTCCAAGTAAAACTCTTTGTTGTAGTCTGGGTAGACTAAACAAGGGGCTGACTTGATCCTGTTTATAAGAGCGTCCATTGCCTGTTGCTGTTTGTCAGTCCAAACAAATGGTACGTCTTTTTTAAGGAGTTCAGTCAGTGGTTTCGCAAGGTCCGCATAGTTTTCGATGAATTGGTTCGAGTAGTTACACACGCCCAGAAAACTTTGTAGTTCTTTGAGATTGGTGGGGACTTTGAGATTGTCGAGGCCTTGGGTGCGAGTCAGCTGTGGTTGTACTCCGTCTGGACCTACAAGTAGGCCAACGTAGTCCACTTTGGTTCTGCACCATTGGCATTTTGACAGTGATATCTTAGCACCAGCAGTTGTTAGTTGATTCAGAACGTGGTCGATCTCAGCCAAATGTGAGTCCAGTGTTGGCTGCCTCAAAAGGACATCGTCCACATAAATCAGTGTCCCACGCTCGTGGGCGTCTGGACATGCTTTGTTCAAGAAGATATTGAACTCTGCAGGTGAGTTAGCGTAGCCAAAGGGACACCTGTTAAAGGTGTATTGACGGCCGCCAAAAGTGAAAGCTAGTTTGTATTGGTCCTCGGCGCGCACAGGGATGGTCCAAAAACCAGAGGCGACGTCGAGGGTCGAGAAGTACTTACCATTGGTGACCTTGGGCAGTTCCTGTTGGAGCTGCGTCATAGGCCATCTGGATAAGGGAACTTGTTTGTTTAGCTTTCTGTAGTCTATAGTGAGTCTCCACTTACCATTTGGTTTTAACACCGGCCATAAAGGCGCAGAGTAAGTGCTGTTACAGTATCGGATGATACCTTTTTCTAACAGGTCATTAATGATTTCTCTGATAGGTTGATGTGCTGCCAGAGGAATCTTGTACTGTCTGACAAATGCAGGGGGAGCATTAGGCGGGGTTGGAATGCTCACTGTGTGGAGCATGGTCAACCCACAATCCATCGAGTCAGTTGAGAAGTATTAAGTCAGTATTAAGCTGACCTCTTTATCCTTAATTAATTTACTTATTCAGATTGAATAGTAATTTCACGGATTCTTTTCTTTTTCAGTTTACCCAATATTTCTGTGATCTTTATGATGGATAAATAAATAAAGCCATTAAGTGACAGAGACGTTAACTTAGCTTGATATGTCAAAGACACTATCATTTATTTAAAATAAATCAACTAAATTAACACCATTACACTTGATTGACATGATTTCACTTTCTTGTAATTTAAAACGTCAGCACAGTTAAATTACAACACAACAGACATAAATACTGGATGTTAAACATATTTAGTCTGAGGGCTCTTTAGCTTAAATAGTTTCCAGCTTAGAATTGAGGGAGAGGAGATAGGAGGAAAGATTTAAGAAGAATTGGGAGGTTAAGAGAGGAAGTTTATCTTGCATTTATGAAACCAGATGACACTCTTCCATACGCGTCCAGCTAAGATATCATCACACCTCCAGTAAGCAAACAGCTGCTCCTTTACCTTAAGACGTCCGCCTTGGTTCTGGTAAAGAGCTGTGATCAGCCTTGGACTGACGAGTCGTCGGTCCCGCAAGTCCAAGCTGGACTCCACACGTGTTTACCTTGTCGGTGTCGGTGATACTTGCTTTCGTCGGCAGAAGCCGTGGCAGTCGTGGTTTTTTGGCTCAAGATAAACTTATTCCAGGAAGGAATAACAAAGTTTTGAGCTTACGCTCATTCGAAGTGGACTCATGACAGCAGGTTATCAGTCCTTAGCTGAAGACGAAGGTCGTTAGCTCTTGACCAAACGTACCCCAGCTCTTTGGGAAAGTTCACATCTCTTTGAAGCTCCCAGCAAACTTAACAGTTCCAGCAACAGCTTAGAACTTAATAAGAGAATCCGAGAGGAGTGAGACTTGGCTCTTTTTCATTGGTCCACTTGTTATCACTATTCAAGGTGAAATTCAGCGCAGAGAAGGAAATTGTTTAGGAAAAGTATCTGAGTGAGAGACTTTCAGACGCTAGATGAGAGTTTTAGCTGAAACTCGACAAAAACAATTTCTGTATGAGTCAGTTTGACATTTTAGCTGAACTTTGACACCTTTTCATTTGCAGAAATGACACATTGATGTTTCACATTTAAAGAATAACAGCATATAACATATATCATGAAAATGACAAAAGTTATTCTTTTGATTACATTAGAATAAAATCAAAGATAGAAATAGTCTCTTTTGGTGACTATATTCTCAGATTACAACTAATGGAATAATTTGTAGTAAATGTCTTGTTTTACTGAGAGGTCAGTAAAGGTCATCTCTGGAACAGTTCAAAAATACACAGGTGTATCAAAGTGGACACGGTCATGCCCATATAGGAACAACAGAACAAGTGAAGGATGATATTTTGCTCATTTCTGCAGGTACATTAAAGAGCGACTAAACCCAAATTTATGTTTTTTTAGCTGATAAACTCCCTAGAATGTGTATAAAAAGTTTCAGAGCACTATTTCTGTGTAAATTTTCATGTATTTGTGCGTATTAGTTAAAATCGGCAATATTTGGTCTAAAAACGTGTTCACGGTAGCCCTATGGGTTGAACAGAAGTTATTGCACGTTAATTTTACTATTAGCTCAATTTCTCTGTTGTGACATGTCTGCTACGTTGTGACGTCACATCGTCTCCTGCCTTAATATAAAAGTGGAGCCACTCCCCCGAGAAGGTCACTCCCCCTCCAGAGTTCAGGGGTTGGATTAGCGATTAGCAACATAGCATTAGCATTGATGAGTGAAGCTGTTCCAAGAATAGCTCTTCAAACTGATGTTCACCCACCCTTACACCATCAGGGTACAATCCGTTTGGAGGTGAGTACCATTTTACACCTTTCATTCCATAATTTATCTTTTGAGTATATGACGTGTTTCTTCATGTGCTGTGTGTTTGCGACCTGCAGCTTTGCTTCGTGGCCCCACATGGGTCGTGGCGTTTTTATCTGTTGCTGATCAACGTTAGTTCTGTTCCCCCCTGAGAATCTGTTCCCCCTGTGTCGGGATCCGACCGTGAGGCGCATCTGAGTTCTGAAACGAGTCCACACTATCGTGTCACAGTTATAGCTCATTTTAATCGACAGCTCCTGGTGATAAATAAATAAATAAATATAAAACCTCCACTAAATAAATAAACCTGGTCTAGAGTGTGGGGTGTAGACTACTGTACAGGTTTTTTATTTATTTATCTCCGACAGAATCTAGTCTGACAAATACAAAGTATCAGCCACCAACACATCATATATAGCCTATTTATAATTTTTATTACTAATATAGAAGGCTGGAAGCAGCTGATAGAGGACAAGAAAACTTCCTGCAAAGATAACTGTAGGCTTTGTGGTAGGCTAAATCTCATTCAAATTAAAAATATGACTGGAGAAAAATTATTTCTAGCTGCTATTTTTTGATAGTTAATGTCTGGGTTTTTGTTGTTGTTTTTTCATTATTTGAGAGAAAGGGTGCACGCTCCCGACACAGGGGGAACAGATTCTCACGGGGGAACAGAAATTCGCACAGCACCTGCGTTCTTTTGTTGCAAATAATGTTGTGGATCAAGGTACTGTATTTGTAAAATAATAATAATAATCTGTGCAGCAGTATTTATTTTGCACTGGGTCATCTGTTTGACAGGTCAACAAAGTGATACTGTTTGACAGGTCAACAAAGTGATAGAACAGTAATGTTTTTATAAGGTGATTAAAAATGTGTTGTTGTTTTTTAGCTCCATATGAGGCGTTCCACATCCAGGGAATCTGAGCCGTGCAGCAGTCCCAAACACTCCAGACCACCTTCAGGATGCTCCACCCGCAGGATGGTCCACCTGCCATCCACAAACAAACACCAAGGTCTCAGCTGCACCCAACATTGTCGTGGATGGAGGTCTCAAGAGATGACGCAGCTCTGGCCGAGACTGCATCATCTTCCGCTGAATTTGAAATACATGTCACACATTTGGCACTTCCCATCTGGTTCTGTGAACTTCTTTTAGAATAGGATACCCTTTATGTAAATAACTATGTGCTTGTGTTAAATTATTATTTGTTTTCTTCTAACCCTGTGTGGACTGGGCACCTGGGTGGTCTGTAACACAGGTGTACACACCCACCTGTTCACATCTGGCCATAACCTATGTCAGAAAGGGATTTTTTTATAAGTCATAAATTCAAGTACAGGAAACTTTTAAATTTTAACGTTTAAAAATTTATGCTTCCTATAACTTTTTTAATAATGTCCAATTTGGATTACTCTAATTGATTATTGCACTTTGTTTCTTTTGTTTTACAATATTTAATATTTGCACACCTGAAACAATTATAATTTATATTAAATTTAAACATTACTTTGTAAAAATTGATGATGTAAACATGTTTATTAAATGTTTGTTTAAATTATGCATGCATCTGAGAGAAATGCAATTTCAATCCTGTGTATGTTCTGTACATATTGCAGTTTGGACAATAAAGTTGACTTTTAAATTTGACTTTGATGCATGACTTGGAAATGTATTTATCAATACAGAGGTCTGTAAAGAAAGAAATTGATTACAAAAACTAGTTGTTTATGATTCATTTTATTAACAG
>JBBPBX010029453.1:0-27359 GCA_038048925.1 Garcialebias charrua
TATATATATATATATATATATATATATATATATATATATATATATATATATATATATATATATATATATACTGTATATGTATAGGGCTGTTGCTGTGAAACACGGAGTTTCAGCTCCCTCCAAAGATTTTCTATAGGATTTAGGGCTGGAGACCTGTAAAGATGTTTTCCCTGACCGGGAATCGAACCCGGGCCGCGGCGGTGATACCGCCGAATCCTAACCACTAGACCACCAGGGATATATAGACATCCTTTGCCAATGTCTTTTTTTTTTTTCTGTGGGAGGAAACCGGAGTACCCGGAGTAAACCCATGCATGTTTTTTTTTTTTTCTGTGGGAGGAAACCGGAGTACCCGGAGTAAACCCATGCATGCACGGAGATAACATGCAAACTCTAGCCAGAAAGAACCCCCGGAGCGGGATTTGAACCGGGGTAACCTGCTCGCTGAGAGTCACCGTGCTGCCTGTCAGAGGATTATGTGTCAAAGTCGATTAACTTAAGTTGGTTCGTTGTCGTAAACTTCGTCGGCTGCTCTTTCTTGTGAATCAGCGGAAGACTTTCTTTGGCCATCTGCGGAGTTTTTTTCAAACACCAGTGTTGCACATCCTGCACAGGACTCTTGACTGTGCTTAAGCTTTCATTTTCTGACTTGCGTTGTGGCTTCAGCATTTCCACATTGAATTTATTTGGCAACACGTTAAAATTGGCTCTAAGTTTATGAAGTTTGCTGCTGTATTTAGATTTTGCTTTGTCTGGTTCTTCAATGAGGTTCTGGAGTTTCTGCTTCTGTGTTTCCAGTTCCCTTTCATATTTATTTGTCATCTCGCTGTATTCGAAGTTAGCTTGACTGAGTCTATTGTCTTGTTGAATTATTTTGCAATCTTTTTCTTTGATCTCCTTCTGGAAATCAAGAATGGGTTGCTTGTACTGGCTGATGAGAGGGTTTCTCTTTTTGTCACGCAGCTGAATATGCAGATCCTTTATGGTTTTGCAATGTTCCAAAATGGTACCATTTGCCTGGTGCAGTTCAGCGTCCTTAATTTTTAACATATTTTTTAAATCTGCTTTCTGTTCTTCCATTATTCCTTTTAATGTGGAATTTAACGGCGACAGTTCTTCAGTTTTTAAACTGGCTGCTTCCAGCTTGTCTTCAGCTGCTCTTTTCTCCTCCTCTGCTCTTTTCAAGGCAATATTTTCTGATGTCAACGCTGAAGTCTGCTTCTCAGCGTCACTGAGAGAGCTTTTTAACTCCTCGGTCAAACGTAGAAACTCTGCATTCTGACGTTTGACTTCTCTCAGCTGTTCTCGCGACATTTCTAGGTGCTTTTCCAACTCAAGGTTTTTTTGAGTCGTCTTTTTCCGATAGCACGCCAGTTCTTCTTGAAGATCCAGATTTGTCTTTTCAAGATCAGAATTTGTGCTTTTCAGCATACGGACGTCTGTTTCCTCTTGCCTTACCTTCTTTGTTAACGCCTTAATTCTGACCTCTGACGTTTTTAATTCTTCGTTTTTACTTTTCAGCTGACTTTCCAACTCAAGGTGTTTCTGAGTCATCTTTTCCTTATAGCACGCCTGTTCTTCTTGAAGTTCCAGATTTGTCTTTTCAAGATTTGTGCTTCTCAGCATACAGACGTCTGTTTCAACGTGCCTTACCTTCTTCATGAACGCCTTAATTCTGACCTTTGACATTTTTATGAAGTCATTTTTACTTTTTATCTGACTTTCCAACTCAAGGTATTCTTGAGTCGTCCTCTTTTCGCACAGCAGTTCTTTTTGAATATCCAGATCTATCTTTTTAAGATCAGACATTGTGCTTTTCAGCATATGGACGTCTGTTTCATCTTGCATTGCCTTCTTTGTTAACGCCTTAGTTTTGACCTCTGACGTTTTTAATTTGTCGGTTTCACTTTTCACCTGGTGCCAGGCTTTTACCCGAAAGCCCTTCATTTCTTTGCTTGAATGAGAACGTTCCCGTATCTCATCCATGGCAGTGGTGCTGTGACGAGCGTCTGTGGACTGCGAAGACCCTTTGCTCCAGTTGAAGGAATCCCGTTGTTTGGCAATTGAAATTCAATCTAATTTTTAAAAAAATCTGAAACTAGCTTAGAAGACAATTGGCAGAAGTAGGCTACACTTAAACCAGTGCACTTTGCAAAAAAAATTGCGGAATAAGTTTGGGACACACTGGGGTGGTCTATTTATGAGCTTTAGATCAAAGCTTTCCAACGCGTCACATAAACAACGCTGTTGATGACGTCACCAGTGAGATCTTCATGAGTGATGCTGCGTTCCAGTTGTCCTCGGAGGTCGTAATTACGTGTTTCCGAGCAGTAAAAATCAACTGGAACGCAGCATCACTCATGAAGATCAAACAGACCGGCATCACTCATGAAGATCAAACAGACCGTCACCAGTGACGGTCTGTTTGATCTTCATGAGTGATGCTGCGTTCCAGTTGTCCTCGGAGGTCGTAATTACGTGTTTCCGAGCAGTAAAAATCAACTGGAACGCAGCATCACTCATGAAGATCAAACAGACCGGCATCACTCATGAAGATCAAACAGACCGTCACCAGTGACGGTCTGTTTGATCTTCATGAGTGATGCTGCGTTCCAGTTGTCCTCGGAGGTCGTAATTACGTGTTTCCGAGCAGTAAAAATCAACTGGAACGCCCCCTCAGGTCGTAATTCCAACTCGTGAACTGGTAGCCGCACGGCACCCGAGATCTCCGAGATCATCGTTTCAAGATGGCTGCTCCTCGCATCAACAGTGAGTGAAAGAGTTACTTTTTACTCTTTTTCGCTGTTCTTTGTGGTTTACTCAACCGTAACTTCACATTAACGCATTCAGGGATTGTAGTTCTTTACAGTAACGACAATGATTTGTTTAAACAGCCTCTGTGCGTCGACAACGGCTCGCAAAACGGGTGTGAGGCGGCATTGTTGTTGTTTAGCACAGGACTCGTTTTAGCTGTTCAGCGTTCATTGTTTATCATTAACTCAGTAACACATGTCGTACTTTACAGTGATTATTATACGATATGTCGCCTAATAATTAGAGGATGTTTCTAAGCTGTTTGTGTTTTCTAAAGAGCGTTGAACGTGATTGTTGCCGTGTTGATGATGTAGCTGCGTAGGAGGCCTGCAACATGTTGTTCTTTGTTCACCTTTACATGTGTTTTTAGCTAGTAAACTAATGTTTTGCACCATAAACTGTTTTTAAAAGATCTATCAATATTTATCTTGGCTTGTCAGGGTGGAAATCCAGTTTAACATAATCAATTATTTAGTTTAAAAAAAAAATGCAAAACTTGAAAACCAAACCATCCTGTCCATCCACAGCTGTGTGTGTCTGTGTGTGTGTGTGTGTGTGTGTGTGTTGGTGTGTGTGTTGGTGTGTGTGAGACAGTGAAAATCGAGCTTATTTATTATTGTGGGTTAGTTTTGTGAGTTACTGCTATGATGTGATTTGTTGTTAACCATGTGTATATTTCTTTGCAGTTTATGTGGACATGGATGCGAAGATGTTCCTGGACCCAAACAGACAAACCTGTTTCCCTGGTCCCTTGTTCCAGAGGAATGGTGACTCCTTGACATATTTTATGGATGAAAATCTAACTGTACACGTCCAGTTAGTGCAACTCAACGACTCTACAGCAGTATTGTATTCTCTGCATGTGCCAGCTGCTACTGGAAGTGTCTTTATGGGTCCAACATTCCTAATTATGATTTTTTTTGTAGTTAGTAATTTTGATTTAGTTTTAGCTGGTAGCTCATTTTACCGAACGAAGCTGAAGTTAGCTTCCGATAGACCTTTTACCAGTTGACGTCATCACGCAAAGCTCGGCAGAAACGAGCGTTCTGATTGGACGGCAAAAAGCCGAAACCGGATGCCGGGGGTTAGGAAGGAGCCGAGGAGCTTCGTAATGATAGAGAGTTGTAATTTAGAAGCTTGATTTCTTAAAATAGTGGACAACCACTGGTCAAAATGCCTGAACATTGTGCCGCAGATACGAGAGGAGGTGACTGTGTGCGCTGATGGAAATTGGGGAAATCCTTCAGGCTTTTTGCGGATGTCCAGCAGGGTGAGCCGTTGTGTGTAGTTGTCAACAACCTGTATTATCCAAGCGTCAGAAATAAATGTTTTAAATTTCTCACACCAATACTTCTGATATTTAGACTGGTTTGGTTATTGTTACAGGTTCAACATCTTCTGTTAGCTGCTATAACTAGCGCCATGTCTTCATAATGAGCCGTCAGTATAAGCACAGTATGTAAACAAAAACATGACGTTTGAGTCACACAAATGTTCACAGCGTCCTTATTTCTTATTTGATTTCTGTAAACTATGTCTTAAATTAAGCCTGAGACAATTGGTGATGTTGTGATGTGAAAAATAATAACTATCCCAAGTGATAGCTTTCCTAGGGAAATTTAATTATCTTTGATTTACTAATGCACTTATGCTGTTTATACAGCTTACACTTTAGACGTAACATGTGTGAAAATCTTAAATATATTACAAACAATATATTTTGCATGTGAATTCCATAATGACACATACAATAGTTGTATATTGTGTTTGTGATTGTTTTTGCAGAGGAGGTGGCTGCAACCATGTTGGAAATACACCAACCTGCACCCAGTTACCTTGTACATGGAAGAGACCAGCCCAAAAACGAACTGCACCTGCTACTTGGATGAGCTGCAAGTTTTAAAGTGAGTTTAATCAGTGTTCCTGAAGACATTTCATATTACACTTATAACACAAATACCCAGAAAGGTGACTTTCAGTGAAACTTCACCAACTGGAATAATACAATATCACTTATCATGTCTTATCCCAGTCAAAAAACTATTCAACATTGTACAATTGTAGTTTATTGTATTGTGTTAATTATTGTTGTTTTCTAGTGGCACTAGATAATAAATGCAATCACATATGTACGGTTTTAAATGTTTTCTACAATGGTAAGATCTGGAATAGTTTTTTGACATTTTTTAAAAAACACTTCTACAAACAGATTTGCTAATATGTGTTTGATATCAACCACATTTTTCATGTTGGTGTCATTTAAGGCATGACATCTGTGTTGAGAAGTTTTCCAGGAGAACGCTGAACAGCCTGCGTTTTGACCCACGACATCCTGATGACCGGAATGAGCCCACCATCACTGCTGGCTGGTCTTCACAAGGACATTTTGAGCGTGGAGCCATTCTTGACCTATTGCAGGTTGTAGTAGTTAACATTAAAAACCAATAACGCTTATCTGTATGTTTCTTTAATTCCTTTATTTTGTCTAGATTTTAAAACTCCTTGTTTTTTTCCTTTTAAGACATGCTCAAAGACCATGGATGCAGTTCTCGATCCAGACTCTCCGGCAGATGAAGTAGCTGACGACCGCGACCCCTGTTCAATCTCCATGCCATCAGAGAGACCTGCCAGAAGTTCAAAACATCTTTAAATGTCTCACAAGCACACACATTATTTATATAAGTCACAAACAGAAACAACACATACCAGAAGATCAGAACAAGCGCTCAATACAAAAACAACTGGACTTTATTAAAAGTATTAATTCATATTTGACAATAAACAAAACAGTCTTTTGTAGAGTTAAACTGTATGCTTATACACATTGATGACAGGATTGCTTTTTTTTTCTGTGACAGCATGTCACCGATATGGTGGCCCTGAGGTGCAAAACACATTAACAAATAAGGCTAAACACTTATTTGTTAATGTGTTTTGCACCTCAGGGCCACCGTACACCGATGCTCCCAGCAAAACTGTGCACAGTGTTTGATGCTGTTTTATTCACCTGTTATTTCTTCAGGGGGGTTGAACAGACTAGCTTCCCTTTTTCCACCTCTGACTTGACATCAAACCCTTTGTCAGCAAGGAGTTGTTGGCCAGTTGCTGCTGTAAAACAAAGTATTTATTCATGTTTGACAATAAACAAAACAGTCTTGTGTATAGTTAAACTGTATGCTTATACACATTGATGACAGGATTGCTTTTTTTTTCTGTGACAGCATTTCACCGATGCTCCCAGCAAAACTGTGCGAATGACTTACAGAAACAGAGAAATGGCTGAAATGTTTTTAAAGTCAGACCTCAAATAATGTTAATAAAACATGTTTGTCTTGTGGAAACTAC
The DNA here is from genome assembly GCA_038048925.1 of Garcialebias charrua. NCBI lineage: Eukaryota > Metazoa > Chordata > Actinopteri > Cyprinodontiformes > Rivulidae > Garcialebias > Garcialebias charrua. The sequence goes on from JBBPBX010029453.1 coordinate 6,160, forward strand.
TACTGTATATTTTTTCAACGCAGAAAGAGTTCAAATGATGACAGCTAACAGTGCAGTGGTCTGTTCATTTTTATACAGCTGCATGTTTTATGCTATTTTATTCACCTGTTATTTCTTCAGGGGGGTTGAAGGAAGAATCTCTTTGCATGTCGCAGGTTGAAACAGGTTGAAACTTCAACACAGGCAGTGGACTGAGGAACAGCGAGGTCTCGTAGTAGACCTAGCTAGCTGCTAGCTTAGCAACTGTCCAGTAGCATTCTGCTGCGGGAGGTTGTTCTGTTTTGTCTGTTTCCCATATCCAAGATGTAATGTAGGAACGTAATCCACGGAGCTTGGATCACCACCATCCACGGATCACCACCGTACGGAGCTAGGATCACCACCGCGACCAGAGTAGTATTACCCCCGACTTCCGGAAAATTCTGGAAAAATACGAGTGCGCATGCGCGATGACGTCAACTGGTAAAAGGTCTATTCCAGCTTCCGATTCGGAAAATGACTAAAGGGATATTACAACTAATTTTTCACTACCTTGAGCGGGTTTAATCTGCTCTAGCTCAGAAACCACAACACCTAGACTCTTCAAACCAGGACTATATTATTCTAGACTAATAGAAGAATATATAAAACTAAGTTTGAGCTTTGTGAAACGTTTTTCTGATTTGTGAAACTTCCACAAAGTTTGTTTTTCATCATTTTTAGGCTACTGGACCACATTAGACCTGGTCCAGGTCTGAAACCACAACACCTAGACTCTTCAAACCAGGACTATATTCTTCTAGACTAATATCGGGTCGGGGAGGAGGTCCTTACCCAAGTGGAAGAGTTTAAGTATCTCGGGATCTTGTTCACGAATGAGGGAAAACTGGAGCGTGAGATCGATAGGCGGATAGGTGCAGCGTCCGCAGTGAAGCGGGCGCTGTACCGGTCTGTCGTGGTGAAGAGAGAGCTGAGTCAAAAGGCAAAGCTCTCAATTTACCGATCGATCTACGTTCCCACCCTCATCTATGGTCATGAGCTTTGGGTTATGACCGAAAGAACAAGATCTCGGATACAAGCGGCTGAAATGAGTTTTCTCCGCAGGGTGTCTGGACTCTCCCTTAGAGATAGGGTGAGAAGCTCAGTCATCCGGGAGGGACTCGGAGTAGAGCCGCTGCTTCTCCACATCGAGAGGAGCCAGTTGAGGTGGCTCGGGCATCTGGTTAGGATGCCTCCTGGACGCCTCCCTGGTGAGGTGTTCCGGGCATGTCCCACCGGGAGGAGACCCAGAGGAAGACCCAGGATACGCTGGAGGGACTATGTTTCTCGGCTGGCCTGGGAACGCCTTGGGATTCCCCCAGAGGAGCTGCTCCAAGTGGCTGGGGAGAGGGAAGTCTGGGCCTCCCTACTTAGGCTGCTACCCCCGCGACCCGACCCCGGATAAGCGGAAGAAAATGGATGGATGGATGCAGAGGTGGGGACTCGAGTCACATGACTTGGACTCGAGTCAGACTCGAGTCATTAAAATCACGACTTGAGACTTGACTTGAAAAAATGCTGAAAGACTCGGACTTGAATTAGACTTGCACGCCATTGACTTGGGACTTGACTTGACTTGAAGCTTTTTACTTGAAAAGACTTGATATTTTAGTCAAGTCAAAATTTTTAAAACACGTTATAAAGTGGCCGCATTAATTATTTTCACTCATTCCGTATTAACAGTCAGGCGCATTAACAGTCAGGCCCCACTCCGTATGTGTGTGTGTGTAGCTTTGAAAAAAACAACGCAAGCTACAGCTGAGGGACCAATATGCTTCCACAAGTAGTTTCTTTTGGGTACACAAGTTATGAGCATTCACAAAGAGCGGTAAGTAGCACTTTTATTTTGTTGTGAGATAGTTGACTTTAGCTAACAGCTAACTTCGTGTTAGCATGTGTACTCCGGGCTACGTGTTAGCTCAGGAATCCGGTGGATAGTGAACTGTTTTGTCTGTTATAACTTTTCAAATGGCGGCGTGACGGTCGCATGTTTCATAGTGCACAAATGACAGACAGACTGACTTTTGGCCAGTTTGGTCTTTTGCAAATGCAACACAGAATAGTTAACTGAAATACAGTATCCTCAATTGCCCAATTTTAAAATGTTGACATTCTGCCTGCGTTGTGTTCAGCTGCACATGTTCTATCATTTGAGATAAATACAGATTTTAAAAAGAACAAATGGTCTATTATTTACATTTTATGTATAATTGCAAATGTTAAAAAAAGGGGGGGGAGAGAACGACTCGAAATGACTTGAAATTAAAAGTTCCTGACTTGAGACTTGACTTGACTTGGACCGTCGTTGACTTGAGACTTGACTTGACTTGGACCGTCGTTGACTTGAGACTTGACTTGACTTGGACCGTCTTGACTTGAGACTTGACTTGACTTGCAACACAGTGACTTGGTCCCACCTCTGGATGGATGGATAATAGATATATAAAACTAAGTTTGAGCTTTGTGAAACGTTTTTCTGATTTGTGAAACTTCCACAAAGTTTGTTTTTCATCATTTTTAGGCTACTGGACCACATTAGACCTGGTCCAGCTCAGAAACCACAACACCTAGACTCTTCAAACCGGGACTATATTATTCTAGACTAATGCTTTGTGAAACTGTTTTTCTGATTTGTGAAACTTCCACAAAGTTTGTTTTTCATCATTTTTAGGCTACTGGACCACATTAGACCTGGTCCAGGTCTGAAACCACAACACCAGGACTCTTCAAACTAGGACTATATTATTCTAGACTAAAAGAAGAATATATAAAACTAATTTTGAGCTTTGTGAAAAGTTTTTCTGATTTGTGAAACTTCCACAAAGTTTGTTTTTCATCATTTTTAGGCTACTGGACCACATTAGACCTGGTCCAAACCAGGACTATATTATTCTAGACTAATAGAAGAATATATAAAACTAAGTTTGAGCTTTGTGAAACCTTTTTCTGATTTGTGAAACTTCCACAAAGTTTGTTTTTCATCATTTTTAGGCTACTGGACCACATTAGACCTGGTCCAGATCAGGACTATATTATTCTAGACTAATAGAAGAATATATAAAACTAAGTTTGAGCTTTGTGAAACCTTTTTCTGATTTGTGAAACTTCCACAAAGTTTGTTTTTCATCATTTTTAGGCTACTGGACCACATTAGACCTGGTCCAGCTCAGAAACCACAACACCTAGACTCTTCAAACCAGGACTATATTGTTCTAGACTAATAGAAGAATATATAAAACTAAGTTTGAGCTTTGTGAAACCTTTTTCTGATTTGTGAAACTTCCACAAAGTTTGTTTTTCATCATTTTTAGGCTACTGGACCACATTAGACCTGGTCCAGCTCAGAAACCACAACACCTAGACTCTTCAAACCAGGACTATATTGTTCTAGACTAATAGAAGAATATATAAAACTAAGTTTGAGCTTTGTGAAACCTTTTTCTGATTTGTGAAACTTCCACAAAGTTTGTTTTTCATCATTTTTAGGCTACTGGACCACATTAGACCTGGTCCAGCTCAGAAACCACAACACCTAGACTCTTCAAACCAGGACTATATTATTCTAGACTAATAGAAGAATATATAAAACTAAGTTTGAGCTTTGTGAAACGTTTTTCTGATTTGTGAAACTTCCACAAAGTTTGTTTTTCATCATTTTTAGGCTACTGGACCACATTAGACCTGGTCCAGGTCTGAAACCACAACACCAGGGGCCTCATGTACAAAGACTTGCGTGGATTTCCCACTGAAAAGTGACGTACGGTCAAATCCAGAAAAGTGTGCACGCACAAAAAAATCCAGATGTATCAAACTGTGCGTACACCGGAATCCACGCACATTCCTTTTGTACATCACAATTAACGTGGAACTGAGCGCACGTGAGACACCTCCCCTGACACGCCTTCATTTACATATGTTAAACAGATGCAAATTACTTCCTGCATGTGTGAAGGACATGTTTGTTTGATCCCTGCGCGATCAGAAATCATTTCTAGATTCAGGAAAATAATGAATTTAATATAATATGAGTGAGGAAAATAATCCTAAGTAAGAATAGTAATAAAATGTGTTCATCACGCAAAGAACGAGTGATTGTGTGTCGGTATTTGTGTGTGCGCGCACCCTGCTTTGGTGCGCAACGGCTCATCCATTCATTCTGAGTGAAAATATTAACTTTGCGCACGAGTTTATTACCATAATTACTGTAAACACAGAGGAACTTAGATGTTTGGTAGAACATAGATCTTTGTTTATTTAATAGATGATATGAAGAAACGGGTCTGTGCGTCTCAGTGGAGAGTTTTCATGACATGACGTGATGTTGGAGTCTCCAAACGCTGCGCGCGCCACAGCCTTGTGCGCAATCTGTTTGTCTGTGAAGCTATTACTCTCCTACAAGTTATATATGGTGTACTTTCACGTGTCATTTTGGAGAAATCTACAATAAACGCAGATTATGAATCACCTCCAGCTGCCGCACCGGCGAGGGTGCGCGCGCTCCAAAGCGCGACCACTCAGCCTTTGGAATCATATAGATGAGACCATTCTATTGGACATGAATCGGCTTTGTGTGGACTGGACTGCCCTGATCGACCTGCCAGCTCCCTCAGGAAAGCTCCTGTAGAACAGTTTGATCGCTGCTTCTGCACGTGCACGCGTGATGCACGGCTCCTGTGTTGCTCCAGAGCGCAGCGCCAAACTGAAAAATGATTGTTTCTGAAAACGGCTGATAAGCCATATCCTAGATCAGAAAATTATATCTGTTTATAAATAAATGCTCTGCGTGTTACACTATTTATTATATTCTCCAGTAAGGCTGAATGAATCCGTTCCTGTTAAATTTATTTTTGGCACAACTTTGCGCGTCCTTTATTTACTGCGTCATGTGGATGTAATACTTGTTAATCGTGTGTTTGGTGGGAATATTAATCATTTTCACATCATGAACAGTTAATAATAATAATAATAATAATAATAATGAATTCAATTTATAACACACTTTTCATTAATGGAAATCTCAAAGTGCTACAAGGTGCAACAGAATTAAATGTCAATAAAACAAATAATAAAACAATTAAAATCAACAACAGTATCAGCTATGATCAAAAGTAGAATCATGAGGAGTAGAGTATGCTCGGTTGAAAAGAAAGGTCTTCAAGCCGCTCTTAAAGTCAACCACAGACTGTGGGGCTTCAGTTTCTCTGAATCACCTGTAAGTGTCGCCAAAGGAACAAGAACCACAGAAACGTGCGTACGCCTGCTCGGGAGCTGGCGTGGAAATGTACCTGGATGCGCACATATTCACGTTCAGTTCAGTTTTGATACATACAGGGTTTTGCGTGGATAGTGACGTAAGCAAGGTTTTTGTGCGCACGCACGGTTGATACATGAGGCCCCAGGACTCTTCAAACCAGGACTATATTATTCTAGACTAATAGAAGAATATACAAAACTAAGTTTGAGCTTTGTGAAACGTTTTTCTGATTTGTGAAACTTCCACAAAGTTTGTTTTTCATCATTTTTAGGCTACTGGACCACATTAGACCTGGTCCAGCTCAGAAACCACAACACCTAGACTCTTCAAACCAGGACTATATTGTTCTAGACTAATAGAAGAATATATAAAACTAAGTTTGAGCTTTGTGAAACGTTTTTCTGATTTGTGAAACTTCCACAAAGTTTGTTTTTCATCATTTTTAGGCTACTGGACCACATTAGACCTGGTCCAAACCAGGACTATATTATTCTAGACTAATAGAAGAATATATAAAACTAAGTTTGAGCTTTGTGAAACGTTTTTCTGATTTGTGAAACTTCCACAAAGTTTGTTTTTCATCATTTTTAGGCTACTGGACCACATTAGACCTGGTCCAGCTCAGAAACCACAACACCTAGACTCTTCAAACCAGGACTATATTCTTCTAGACTAATAGAAGAATATATAAAACTAAGTTTGAACTTTGTGAAACGTTTTTCTGATTTGTGAAACTTCCACAAAGTTTGTTTTTCATCATTTTTAGGCTACTGGACCACATTAGACCTGGTCCAGCTCAGAAACCACAACACCAAGACTCTTCAAACCAGGACTATATTATTCTAGACTAAAAGAAGAATATATAAAACTAAGTTTGAGCTTTGTGAAAAGTTTTTCTGATTTGTGAAACTTCCACAAAGTTTGTTTTTCATCATTTTTAGGCTACTGGACCACATTAGACCTGGTCCAAACCAGGACTATATTATTCTAGACTAATAGAAGAATATATAAAACTAAGTTTGAGCTTTGTGAAACCTTTTTCTGATTTGTGAAACTTCCACAAAGTTTGTTTTTCATCATTTTTAGGCTACTGGACCACATTAGACCTGGTCCAGCTCAGAAACCACAACACCTAGACTCTTCAAACCAGGACTATATTGTTCTAGACTAATAGAAGAATATATAAAACTAAGTTTGAGCTTTGTGAAACGTTTTTCTGATTTGTGAAACTTCCACAAAGTTTGTTTTTCATCATTTTTAGGCTACTGGACCACATTAGACCTGGTCCAGCTCAGAAACCACAACACCTAGACTCTTCAAACCAGGACTATATTGTTCTAGACTAATAGAAGAATATATAAAACTAAGTTTGAGCTTTGTGAAACCTTTTTCTGATTTGTGAAACTTCCACAAAGTTTGTTTTTCATCATTTTTAGGCTACTGGACCACATTAGACCTGGTCCAGCTCAGAAACCACAACACCTAGACTCTTCAAACCAGGACTATATTGTTCTAGACTAATAGAAGAATATATAAAACTAAGTTTGAGCTTTGTGAAACGTTTTTCTGATTTGTGAAACTTCCACAAAGTTTGTTTTTCATCATTTTTAGGCTACTGGACCACATTAGACCTGGTCCAGCTCAGAAACCACAACACCTAGACTCTTCAAACCAGGACTATATTGTTCTAGACTAATAGAAGAATATATAAAACTAAGTTTGAGCTTTGTGAAACCTTTTTCTGATTTGTGAAACTTCCACAAAGTTTGTTTTTCATCATTTTTAGGCTACTGGACCACATTAGACCTGGTCCAGCTCAGAAACCACAACACCTAGACTCTTCAAACCAGGACTATATTGTTCTAGACTAATAGAAGAATATATAAAACTAAGTTTGAGCTTTGTGAAACCTTTTTCTGATTTGTGAAACTTCCACAAAGTTTGTTTTTCATCATTTTTAGGCTACTGGACCACATTAGACCTGGTCCAGCTCAGAAACCACAACACCTAGACTCTTCAAACCAGGACTATATTATTCTAGACTAATAGAAGAATATATAAAACTAAGTTTGAGCTTTGTGAAACCTTTTTCTGATTTGTGAAACTTCCACAAAGTTTGTTTTTCATCATTTTTAGGCTACTGGACCACATTAGACCTGGTCCAGCTCAGAAACCACAACACCTAGACTCTTCAAACCAGGACTATATTGTTCTAGACTAATAGAAGAATATATAAAACTAAGTTTGAGCTTTGTGAAACGTTTTTCTGATTTGTGAAACTTCCACAAAGTTTGTTTTTCATCATTTTTAGGCTACTGGACCACATTAGACCTGGTCCAGCTCAGAAACCACAACACCTAGACTCTTCAAACCAGGACTATATTATTCTAGACTAATAGAAGAATATATAAAACTAAGTTTGAGCTTTGTGAAACCTTTTTCTGATTTGTGAAACTTCCACAAAGTTTGTTTTTCATCATTTTTAGGCTACTGGACCACATTAGACCTGGTCCAGGTCTGAAACCACAACACCTAGACTCTTCAAACCAGGACTATATTATTCTAGACTAATAGAAGAATATATAAAACTAAGTTTGAGCTTTGTGAAACGTTTTTCTGATTTGTGAAACTTCCACAAAGTTTGTTTTTCATCATTTTTAGGCTACTGGACCACATTAGACCTGGTCCAGGTCTAGAAACCACAACACCTAGACTCTTCAAACCAGGACTATATTATTCTAGACTAATAGAAGAATATATAAAACTAAGTTTGAGCTTTGTGAAACGTTTTTCTGATTTGTGAAACTTCCACAAAGTTTGTTTTTCATCATTTTTAGGCTACTGGACCACATTAGACCTGGTCCAGGTCTGAAACCACAACACCTAGACTCTTCAAACCAGGACTATATTATTCTAGACTAATAGAAGAATATATAAAACTAAGTTTGAGCTTTGTGAAACGTTTTTCTGATTTGTGAAACTTCCACAAAGTTTGTTTTTCATCATTTTTAGGCTACTGGACCACATTAGACCTGGTCCAGCTCAGAAACCACAACACCTAGACTCTTCAAACCAGGACTATATTGTTCTAGACTAATAGAAGAATATATAAAACTAAGTTTGAGCTTTGTGAAACGTTTTTCTGATTTGTGAAACTTCCACAAAGTTTGTTTTTCATCATTTTTAGGCTACTGGACCACATTAGACCTGGTCCAGCTCAGAAACCACAACACCTAGACTCTTCAAACCAGGACTATATTGTTCTAGACTAATAGAAGAATATATAAAACTAAGTTTGAGCTTTGTGAAACCTTTTTCTGATTTGTGAAACTTCCACAAAGTTTGTTTTTCATCATTTTTAGGCTACTGGACCACATTAGACCTGGTCCAGCTCAGAAACCACAACACCTAGACTCTTCAAACCAGGACTATATTATTCTAGACTAATAGAAGAATATATAAAACTAAGTTTGAGCTTTGTGAAACGTTTTTCTGATTTGTGAAACTTCCACAAAGTTTGTTTTTCATCATTTTTAGGCTACTGGACCACATTAGACCTGGTCCAGGTCTGAAACCACAATACCTAGACTCTTCAAACCAGGACTGTATTATTCTAGAATAATAGAAGAATATATAAAACTAAGTTTGAGCTTTGTGAAACGTTTTTCTGAGTTGTGAAACTTCCACAAAGTTTGTTTTTCATCATTTTTAGGCTACTGGACCACATTAGACCTGGTCCAGCTCAGAAACGTTTCACAAAGCTTAAACTTAGTTTTATATATTCTTCTATTAGTCTAGAATAATATAGTCCTGGTTTGAAGAGTCTAGGTGTTGTGGTTTCTGAGCTGGACCAGGTCTAATGTGGTCCAGTAGCCTAAAAATGATGAAAAACAAACTTTGTGGAAGTTTCACAAATCAGAAAAACGTTTCACAAAGCTCAAACTTAGTTTTATATATTCTTCTATTAGTCTAGAATAATATAGTCCTGGTTTGAAGAGTCTAGGTGTTGTGGTTTCTGAGCTGGACCAGGTCTAATGTGGTCCAGTAGCCTAAAAATGATGAAAAACAAACTTTGTGGAAGTTTCACAAATCAGAAAAACGTTTCACAAAGCTCAAACTTAGTTTTATATATTCTTCTATTAGTCTAGAATAATATAGTCCTGGTTTGAAGAGTCTAGGTGTTGTGGTTTCAGACCTGGACCAGGTCTAATGTGGTCCAGTAGCCTATAAATGATGAATAACAAACTTTGTGGAAGTTTCACAAATCAGAAAAACGTTTCACAAAGCTCAAACTTAGTTTTATATATTCTTCTATTAGTTTAGAATACTATAGTCCTGGTTTGAAGGGTCTAGGTGTTGTGGTTTCAGACCTGGACCAGGTCTAATGTGGTCCAGTAGCCTAAAAATGATGAAAAACAAACTTTGTGGAAGTTTCACAAATCAGAAAAACGTTTCACAAAGCTCAAACTTAGTTTTATATATTCTTCTATTAGTCTAGAATAATATAGTCCTGGTTTGAAGAGTCTAGGTGTTGTGGTTTCTGAGCTGGACCAGGTCTAATGTGGTCCAGTAGCCTAAAAATGATGAAAAACAAACTTTGTGGAAGTTTCACAAATCAGAAAAAGGTTTCACAAAGCTCAAACTTAGTTTTATATATTCTTCTATTAGTCTAGAATAATATAGTCCTGGTTTGAAGAGTCTAGGTGTTGTGGTTTCAGACCTGGACCAGGTCTAATGTGGTCCAGTAGCCTAAAAATGATGAAAAACAAACTTTGTGGAAGTTTCACAAATCAGAAAACCGTTTCACAAAGCTCAAACTTAGTTTTATATATTCTTCTATTAGTCTAAAACAATATAGTCCTGGTTTGAAGAGTCTAGGTCTTGTGGTTTCTGAGCTAGAGCAGATTAAACCCGCTCAAGGTAGTGAAAAATTAGTTGTAATATCCCTTTAGTCATTTGCCGAATCGGAAGCTGGAATCGGAAGCCAACTTCAGCTTCGTTTTTACCGAGACCTCAGACCTACCTCAAATTGTACCTGTGCCTTGTTGTCAAACAGTACTTTATTAAAAACAATTTGAAATAACAAATGCACAAATTCTTCTGTCTTACTTCACAATAAGCGTGGTTTTTCATTAGAATAAAGGAAAGGAGGTAATGAAAAGAAACTATTTAGAATAAAAGTAAATTCATTGTAAAAGAGGAACACCTCTGGTATAAAAACACGACAATTTGTCATGATGCACTGAATAGTTTTTCATTAATGTTGTTGGAAACTGATGTACTTGCAGATAAACTAGTGCTATTTGTTTTAGCCTTTCCTGTACTTCATGCATACAGCAGTTTGTATTTAAAAAAAGGTTTTACACAGTTGTCCTAATTGATCTATAATTAAAATTGTTAAAATCAAGTACATATTATGTCTGTCTTTGAACTTGAGATAATTTCTTTCCCGACTTCTCAGATACTTTGAAACTTTTAATCAGGTCCAAAAAAGCTAAGTCTGGTCCTCTGGACATTCAAAAAACAAAACAAAGCACAAAAAAACTGTAGAAACGTTTCGTCTTTCGTCCGAAAGACTTCCTCAGTCTGAGAAGCTGAGTTCAGCTCAGTCTTATAAATAGCACCCTCCCACAGTGGATCAACCAGTTGGCTGATGACAGCCGAAACCAGCTGCTCACATGATCAAGGAGGACTGAGCTGAACTCAGCTTCTCAGACTGAGGAAGTCTTTCGGACGAAAGACGAAACGTTTCTACAGTTTTTTTGTGCTTTGTTTTGTTTTTTGAATGTCCAGAGGACCAGACTTAGCTTTTTTGGACCTGATTAAAAGTTTCAAAGTATCTGAGAAGTCGGGAAAGAAATTATCTCAAGTTCAAAGACAGACATAATATGTACTTGATTTTAACAATTTTAATTATAGATCAATTAGGACAACTGTGTAAAACCTTTTTTTAAATACAAACTGCTGTATGCATGAAGTACAGGAAAGGCTAAAACAAATAGCACTAGTTTATCTGCAAGTACATCAGTTTCCAACAACATTAATGAAAAACTATTCAGTGCATCATGACAAATTGTCGTGTTTTTATACCAGAGGTGTTCCTCTTTTACAATGAATTTACTTTTATTCTAAATAGTTTCTTTTCATTACCTCCTTTCCTTTATTCTAATGAAAAACCACGCTTATTGTGAAGTAAGACAGAAGAATTTGTGCATTTGTTATTTCAAATTGTTTTTAATAAAGTACTGTTTGACAACAAGGCACAGGTACAATTTGAGGTAGGTCTGAGGTCTCGGTAAAAACGAAGCTGAAGTTGGCTTCCGATTCCAGCTTCCGATTCGGCAAATGACTAAAGGGATATTACAACTAATTTTTCACTACCTTGAGCGGGTTTAATCTGCTCTAGCTCAGAAACCACAAGACCTAGACTCTTCAAACCAGGACTATATTGTTTTAGACTAATAGAAGAATATATAAAACTAAGTTTGAGCTTTGTGAAACGTTTTCTGATTTGTGAAACTTCCACAAAGTTTGTTTTTCATCATTTTTAGGCTACTGGACCACATTAGACCTGGTCCAGGTCAGAAACCACAACACCTAGACTCTTCAAACCAGGACTATATTGTTCTAGACTAATAGAAGAATATATAAAACTAAGTTTGAGCTTTGTGAAACGTTTTTCTGATTTGTGAAACTTCCACAAAGTTTGTTTTTCATCATTTTTAGGCTACTGGACCACATTAGACCTGGTCCAGCTCAGAAACCACAACACCTAGACTCTTCAAACCAGGACTATATTGTTCTAGACTAATAGAAGAATATATAAAACTAAGTTTGAGCTTTGTGAAACGTTTTTCTGATTTGTGAAACTTCCACAAAGTTTGTTTTTCATCATTTTTAGGCTACTGGACCACATTAGACCTGGTCCAGCTCAGAAACCACAACACCTAGACTCTTCAAACCAGGACTATATTGTTCTAGACTAATAGAAGAATATATAAAACTAAGTTTGAGCTTTGTGAAACGTTTTTCTGATTTGTGAAACTTCCACAAAGTTTGTTTTTCATCATTTTTAGGCTACTGGACCACATTAGACCTGGTCCAGGTCTGAAACCACAACACCTAGACTCTTCAAACCAGGACTATATTATTCTAGACTAATAGAAGAATATATAAAACTAAGTTTGAGCTTTGTGAAACCTTTTTCTGATTTGTGAAACTTCCACAAAGTTTGTTTTTCATCATTTTTAGGCTACTGGACCACATTAGACCTGGTCCAGCTCAGAAACCACAACACCTAGACTCTTCAAACCAGGACTATATTATTCTAGACTAATAGAAGAATATATAAAACTAAGTTTGAGCTTTGTGAAACGTTTTTCTGATTTGTGAAACTTCCACAAAGTTTGTTTTTCATCATTTTTAGGCTACTGGACCACATTAGACCTGGTCCAGCTCAGAAACCACAACACCTAGACTCTTCAAACCAGGACTATATTATTCTAGACTAATAGAAGAATATATAAAACTAAGTTTAAGCTTTGTGAAACGTTTCTGAGCTGGACCAGGTCTAATGTGGTCCAGTAGCCTAAAAATGATGAAAAACAAACTTTGTGGAAGTTTCACAACTCAGAAAAACGTTTCACAAAGCTCAAACTTAGTTTTATATATTCTTCTATTATTCTAGAATAATACAGTCCTGGTTTGAAGAGTCTAGGTATTGTGGTTTCAGACCTGGACCAGGTCTAATGTGGTCCAGTAGCCTAAAAATGATGAAAAACAAACTTTGTGGAAGTTTCACAAATCAGAAAAACGTTTCACAAAGCTCAAACTTAGTTTTATATATTCTTCTATTAGTCTAGAATAATATAGTCCTGGTTTGAAGAGTCTAGGTGTTGTGGTTTCTGAGCTGGACCAGGTCTAATGTGGTCCAGTAGCCTAAAAATGATGAAAAACAAACTTTGTGGAAGTTTCACAAATCAGAAAAACGTTTCACAAAGCTCAAACTTAGTTTTATATATTCTTCTATTAGTCTAGAACAATATAGTCCTGGTTTGAAGAGTCTAGGTGTTGTGGTTTCTGAGCTGGACCAGGTCTAATGTGGTCCAGTAGCCTAAAAATGATGAAAAACAAACTTTGTGGAAGTTTCACAAATCAGAAAAAGGTTTCACAAAGCTCAAACTTAGTTTTATATATTCTTCTATTAGTCTAGAACAATATAGTCCTGGTTTGAAGAGTCTAGGTGTTGTGGTTTCTGAGCTGGACCAGGTCTAATGTGGTCCAGTAGCCTAAAAATGATGAAAAACAAACTTTGTGGAAGTTTCACAAATCAGAAAAACGTTTCACAAAGCTCAAACTTAGTTTTATATATTCTTCTATTAGTCTAGAATAATATAGTCCTGGTTTGAAGAGTCTAGGTGTTGTGGTTTCAGACCTGGACCAGGTCTAATGTGGTCCAGTAGCCTAAAAATGATGAAAAACAAACTTTGTGGAAGTTTCACAAATCAGAAAAACGTTTCACAAAGCTCAAACTTAGTTTTATATATTCTTCTATTAGTCTAGAACAATATAGTCCTGGTTTGAAGAGTCTAGGTGTTGTGGTTTCTGAGCTGGACCAGGTCTAATGTGGTCCAGTAGCCTAAAAATGATGAAAAACAAACTTTGTGGAAGTTTCACAAATCAGAAAAACGTTTCACAAAGCTCAAACTTAGTTTTATATATTCTTCTATTAGTCTAGAATAATATAGTCCTGGTTTGAAGAGTCTAGGTGTTGTGGTTTCTGAGCTGGACCAGGTCTAATGTGGTCCAGTAGCCTAAAAATGATGAAAAACAAACTTTGTGGAAGTTTCACAAATCAGAAAAACGTTTCACAAAGCTCAAACTTAGTTTTATATATTCTTCTATTAGTCTAGAATAATATAGTCCTGGTTTGAAGAGTCTAGGTGTTGTGGTTTCTGAGCTGGACCAGGTCTAATGTGGTCCAGTAGCCTAAAAATGATGAAAAACAAACTTTGTGGAAGTTTCACAAATCAGAAAAACGTTTCACAAAGCTCAAACTTAGTTTTATATATTCTTCTATTAGTCTAGAACAATATAGTCCTGGTTTGAAGAGTCTAGGTGTTGTGGTTTCTGAGCTGGACCAGGTCTAATGTGGTCCAGTAGCCTAAAAATGATGAAAAACAAACTTTGTGGAAGTTTCACAAATCAGAAAAACGTTTCACAAAGCTCAAACTTAGTTTTATATATTCTTCTATTAGTCTAGAATAATATAGTCCTGGTTTGAAGAGTCTAGGTGTTGTGGTTTCTGAGCTGGACCAGGTCTAATGTGGTCCAGTAGCCTAAAAATGATGAAAAACAAACTTTGTGGAAGTTTCACAAATCAGAAAAACGTTTCACAAAGCTCAAACTTAGTTTTATATATTCTTCTATTAGTCTAGAACAATATAGTCCTGGTTTGAAGAGTCTAGGTGTTGTGGTTTCTGAGCTGGACCAGGTCTAATGTGGTCCAGTAGCCTAAAAATGATGAAAAACAAACTTTGTGGAAGTTTCACAAATCAGAAAAAGGTTTCACAAAGCTCAAACTTAGTTTTATATATTCTTCTATTAGTCTAGAATAATATAGTCCCGGTTTGAAGAGTCTAGGTGTTGGGGTTTCTGAGCTGGACCAGGTCTAATGTGGTCCAGTAGCCTAAAAATGATGAAAAACAAACTTTGTGGAAGTTTCACAAATCAGAAAAACGTTTCACAAAGCTCAAACTTAGTTTTATATATTCTTCTATTAGTCTAGAACAATATAGTCCTGGTTTGAAGAGTCTAGGTGTTGTGGTTTCTGAGCTGGACCAGGTCTAATGTGGTCCAGTAGCCTAAAAATGATGAAAAACAAACTTTGTGGAAGTTTCACAAATCAGAAAAAGGTTTCACAAAGCTCAAACTTAGTTTTATATATTCTTCTATTAGTCTAGAACAATATAGTCCTGGTTTGAAGAGTCTAGGTGTTGTGGTTTCTGAGCTGGACCAGGTCTAATGTGGTCCAGTAGCCTAAAAATGATGAAAAACAAACTTTGTGGAAGTTTCACAAATCAGAAAAACGTTTCACAAAGCTCAAACTTAGTTTTATATATTCTTCTATTAGTCTAGAACAATATAGTCCTGGTTTGAAGAGTCTAGGTGTTGTGGTTTCTGAGCTGGACCAGGTCTAATGTGGTCCAGTAGCCTAAAAATGATGAAAAACAAACTTTGTGGAAGTTTCACAAATCAGAAAAACGTTTCACAAAGCTCAAACTTAGTTTTATATATTCTTCTATTAGTCTAGAATAATATAGTCCTGGTTTGGACCAGGTCTAATGTGGTCCAGTAGCCTAAAAATGATGAAAAACAAACTTTGTGGAAGTTTCACAAATCAGAAAAACGTTTCACAAAGCTCAAACTTAGTTTTGTATATTCTTCTATTAGTCTAGAACAATATAGTCCTGGTTTGAAGAGTCTAGGTGTTGTGGTTTCTGAGCTGGACCAGGTCTAATGTGGTCCAGTAGCCTAAAAATGATGAAAAACAAACTTTGTGGAAGTTTCACAAATCAGAAAAACGTTTCACAAAGCTCAAACTTAGTTTTATATATTCTTCTATTAGTCTAGAACAATATAGTCCTGGTTTGAAGAGTCTAGGTGTTGTGGTTTCTGAGCTGGACCAGGTCTAATGTGGTCCAGTAGCCTAAAAATGATGAAAAACAAACTTTGTGGAAGTTTCACAAATCAGAAAAACGTTTCACAAAGCTCAAACTTAGTTTTATATATTCTTCTATTAGTCTAGAATAATATAGTCCTGGTTTGGACCAGGTCTAATGTGGTCCAGTAGCCTAAAAATGATGAAAAACAAACTTTGTGGAAGTTTCACAAATCAGAAAAACGTTTCACAAAGCTCAAACTTAGTTTTATATATTCTTCTATTAGTCTAGAACAATATAGTCCTGGTTTGAAGAGTCTAGGTGTTGTGGTTTCTGAGCTGGACCAGGTCTAATGTGGTCCAGTAGCCTAAAAATGATGAAAAACAAACTTTGTGGAAGTTTCACAAATCAGAAAAACGTTTCACAAAGCTCAAACTTAGTTTTGTATATTCTTCTATTAGTCTAGAATAATATAGTCCTGGTTTGAAGAGTCCTGGGGCCTCATGTATCAACCGTGCGTGCGCACAAAAACCTTGCTTACGTCACTATCCACGCAAAACCCTGTATGTATCAAAACTGAACTGAACGTGAATATGTGCGCATCCAGGTACATTTCCACGCCAGCTCCCGAGCAGGCGTACGCACGTTTCTGTGGTTCTTGTTCCTTTGGCGACACTTACAGGTGATTCAGAGAAACTGAAGCCCCACAGTCTGTGGTTGACTTTAAGAGCGGCTTGAAGACCTTTCTTTTCAACCGAGCATACTCTGCCTCCTCATGATTCTACTTTTGATCATAGCTGATACTGTTGTTGATTTTAATTGTTTTATTATTTGTTTTATTGACATTTAATTCTGTTGCACCTTGTAGCACTTTGAGATTTCCATTAATGAAAAGTGCGTTATAAATTGAATTCATTATTATTATTATTATTATTATTATTATTAACTGTTCATGATGTGAAAATGATTAATATTCCCACCAAACACACGATTAACAAGTATTACATCCACATGACGCAGTAAATAAAGGACGCGCAAAGTTGTGCCAAAAATAAATTTAACAGGAACGGATTCATTCAGCCTTACTGGAGAATATAATAAATAGTGTAACACGCAGAGCATTTATTTATAAACAGATATAATTTTCTGATCTAGGATATGGCTTATCAGCCGTTTTCAGAAACAATCATTTTTCAGTTTGGCGCTGCGCTCTGGAGCAACACAGGAGCCGTGCATCACGCGTGCACGTGCAGAAGCAGCGATCAAACTGTTCTACAGGAGCTTTCCTGAGGGAGCTGGCAGGTCGATCAGGGCAGTCCAGTCCACACAAAGCCGATTCATGTCCAATAGAATGGTCTCATCTATATGATTCCAAAGGCTGAGTGGTCGCGCTTTGGAGCGCGCGCGCACCCTCGCCGGTGCGGCAGCTGGAGGTGATTCATAATCTGCGTTTATTGTAGATTTCTCCAAAATGACACGTGAAAGTACACCATATATAACTTGTAGGAGAGTAAAAGCTTCACAGACAAACAGATTGCGCACAAGGCTGTGGCGCGCGCAGCGTTTGGAGACTCCAACATCACGTCATGTCATGAAAACTCTCCACTGAGACGCACAGACCCGTTTCTTCATATCATCTATTAAATAAACAAAGATCTATGTTCTACCAAACATCTAAGTTCCTCTGTGTTTACAGTAATTATGGTAATAAACTCGTGCGCAAAGTTAATATTTTCACTCAGAATGAATGGATGAGCCGTTGCGCACCAAAGCAGGGTGCGCGCACACACAAATACCGACACACAATCACTCGTTCTTTGCGTGATAAACACATTTTATTACTATTCTTACTTAGGATTATTTTCCTCACTCATATTATATTAAATTCATTATTTTCCTGAATCTAGAAATGATTTCTGATCGCGCAGGGATCAAACAAACATGTCCTTCACACATGCAGGAAGTAATTTGCATCTGTTTAACATATGTAAATGAAGGCGTGTCAGGGGAGGTGTCTCACGTGCGCTCAGTTCCACGTTAATTGTGATGTACAAAAGGAATGTGCGTGGATTCCGGTGTACGCACAGTTTGATACATCTGGATTTTTTTGTGCGTGCACACTTTTCTGGATTTGACCGTACGTCACTTTTCAGTGGGAAATCCACGCAAGTCTTTGTACATGAGGCCCCTGGTGTTGTGGTTTCAGACCTGGACCAGGTCTAATGTGGTCCAGTAGCCTAAAAATGATGAAAAACAAACTTTGTGGAAGTTTCACAAATCAGAAAAACGTTTCACAAAGCTCAAACTTAGTTTTATATATTCTTCTATTAGTCTAGAATAATATAGTCCTGGTTTGAAGAGTCTAGGTGTTGTGGTTTCAGACCTGGACCAGGTCTAATGTGGTCCAGTAGCCTAAAAATGATGAAAAACAAACTTTGTGGAAGTTTCACAAATCAGAAAAACGTTTCACAAAGCTCAAACTTAGTTTTATATATTCTTCTATTAGTCTAGAATAATATAGTCCTGGTTTGAAGAGTCTAGGTGTTGTGGTTTCTGAGCTGGACCAGGTCTAATGTGGTCCAGTAGCCTAAAAATGATGAAAAACAAACTTTGTGGAAGTTTCACAAATCAGAAAAAGGTTTCACAAAGCTCAAACTTAGTTTTATATATTCTTCTATTAGTCTAGAACAATATAGTCCTGGTTTGAAGAGTCTAGGTGTTGTGGTTTCTGAGCTGGACCAGGTCTAATGTGGTCCAGTAGCCTAAAAATGATGAAAAACAAACTTTGTGGAAGTTTCACAAATCAGAAAAACGTTTCACAAAGCTCAAACTTAGTTTTATATATTCTTCTATTAGTCTAGAACAATATAGTCCTGGTTTGAAGAGTCTAGGTGTTGTGGTTTCTGAGCTGGACCAGGTCTAATGTGGTCCAGTAGCCTAAAAATGATGAAAAACAAACTTTGTGGAAGTTTCACAAATCAGAAAAAGGTTTCACAAAGCTCAAACTTAGTTTTATATATTCTTCTATTAGTCTAGAATAATATAGTCCTGGTTTGGACCAGGTCTAATGTGGTCCAGTAGCCTAAAAATGATGAAAAACAAACTTTGTGGAAGTTTCACAAATCAGAAAAACGTTTCACAAAGCTCAAACTTAGTTTTATATATTCTTCTATTAGTCTAGAATAATATAGTCCTGGTGGTTTCTGAGCTAGAGCAGATTAAACCCGCTCAAGGTAGTGAAAAATTAGTTGTAATATCCCTTTAGTCATTTTCCGAATCGGAAGCTGGAATCGGAAGCTAACTTCAGCTTCGTTCGGTAAAATGAGCTACCAGCTAAAACTAAATCAAAATTACTAACTACAAAAAAAATCATAATTAGGAATGTTGGACCCATAAAGACACTTCCAGTAGCAGCTGGCACATGCAGAGAATACAATACTGCTGTAGAGTCGTTGAGTTGCACTAACTGGACGTGTACAGTTAGATTTTCATCCATAAAATATGTCAAGGAGTCACCATTCCTCTGGAACAAGGGACCAGGGAAACAGGTTTGTCTGTTTGGGTCCAGGAACATCTTCACATCCATGTCCACATAAACTGCAAAGAAATATACACATGGTTAACAACAAATCACATCATAGCAGTAACTCACAAAACTAACCCACAATAATAAATAAGCTCGATTTTCACTGTCTCACACACACCAACACACACACCAACACACACACACACACACACACACACACACAACACACACAGCTGTGGATGGACAGGATGGTTTGGTTTTCAAGTTTTGCATTTTTTTTTAAACTAAATAATTGATTATGTTAAACTGGATTCCCACCCTGACAAGCCAAGATAAATATTGATAGATCTTTTAAAAACAGTTTATGGTGCAAAACATTAGTTTACTAGCTAAAAACACATGTAAAGGTGAACAAAGAACAACATGTTGCAGGCCTCCTACGCAGCTACATCATCAACACGGCAACAATCACGTTCAACGCTCTTTAGAAAACACAAACAGCTTAGAAACATCCTCTAATTATTAGGCGACATATCGTATAATAATCACTGTAAAGTACGACATGTGTTACTGAGTTAATGATAAACAATGAACGCTGAACAGCTAAAACGAGTCCTGTGCTAAACAACAACAATGCCGCCTCACACCCGTTTTGCGAGCCGTTGTCGACGCACAGAGGCTGTTTAAACAAATCATTGTAGTTACTGTAAAGAACTACAATCCCTGAATGCGTTAATGTGAAGTTACGGTTGAGTAAACCACAAAGAACAGCGAAAAAGAGTAAAAAGTAACTCTTTCACTCACTGTTGATGCGAGGAGCAGCCATCTTGAAACGATGATCTCGGAGATCTCGGGTGCCGTGCGGCTACCAGTTCACGAGTTGGAATTACGACCTGAGGGGGCGTTCCAGTTGATTTTTACTGCTCGGAAACACGTAATTACGACCTCCGAGGACAACTGGAACGCAGCATCACTCATGAAGATCAAACAGACCGTCACTGGTGACGGTCTGTTTGATCTTCATGAGTGATGCCGGTCTGTTTGATCTTCATGAGTGATGCTGCGTTCCAGTTGATTTTTACTGCTCGGAAACACGTAATTACGACCTCCGAGGACAACTGGAACGCAGCATCACTCATGAAGATCAAACAGACCGTCACTGGTGACGTCATCAACAGCGTTGTTTATGTGACGCGTTGGAAAGCTTTGATCTAGAGCTCATAAATAGACCACCCCAGTGTGTCCCAAACTTATTCCGCAATTTTTTTTGCAAAGTGCACTGGTTTAAGTGTAGCCTACTTCTGCCAATTGTCTTCTAAGCTAGTTTCAGATTTTTTTAAAAATTAGATTGAATTTCAATTGCCAAACAACGGGATTCCTTCAACTGGAGCAAAGGGTCTTCGCAGTCCACAGACGCTCGTCACAGCACCACTGCCATGGATGAGATACGGGAACGTTCTCATTCAAGCAAAGAAATGAAGGGCTTTCGGGTAAAAGCCTGGCACCAGGTGAAAAGTGAAACCGACAAATTAAAAACGTCAGAGGTCAAAACTAAGGCGTTAACAAAGAAGGCAATGCAAGATGAAACAGACGTCCATATGCTGAAAAGCACAATGTCTGATCTTAAAAAGATAGATCTGGATATTCAAAAAGAACTGCTGTGCGAAAAGAGGACGACTCAAGAATACCTTGAGTTGGAAAGTCAGATAAAAAGTAAAAATGACTTCATAAAAATGTCAAG
>JBBPBX010029454.1:6983-25294 GCA_038048925.1 Garcialebias charrua
TATATTTGCCACATTCCTTAGGCCCATTGTATGAAAAATGCAATCTGAGCTCAACTATTTGCCTTCTTAAGACTGCTTTGAAAACACAAACTGGTCTGTCTTCAAAGAGGCAGCTACGAATGGAAGTTCAGTTGACCTGGAACTTTATGCTTCCTCAGTCCTGGGTTACATCAGTACATGTGCTGAAAATGTATCCATAAGAAAGTATGTTAAATTTTACCCCAATCAAAAACCCTGGCTAAATAAGGATGTCCGCACCCTGCTGGCAGCCAGGGACACTGCATTCAAGTCTAGAGATACTGAGGAGTTGAGAAAGTGCAGGAGAGAACTGGATGATGGCATAAAGAAGGCCAAAGCCGCGTATGCACAGAGGATCGAGGGTCAGTTCATCTCACATGATCCACGGAGCATGTGGCAGGGCATCAAATGCTTAACAGACTACAAGGGCAAAAGCAAACAATGCCCCAGGGACCCATCCCTGCCTGATGCCCTCAATAAGTTTTATGCACGTTTTGAAGATCCAAACAGACCAGCTAGCACCAGACTCACCTCATCACCAGACGAGGAGCACCTCAAAGTGACCGCAGCAGAAGTGAGAGGTAGTCTCAGAAGGATCAACCCTCATAAAGCTACGGGTCCAGACAACATCCCAGGGAAAGTTCTGAAGGAATGTGCGGACCAGCTCTGTGAGGTGCTGGCTGACGTCTTCACCACCTCACTTTCACTGGAGTCAGTTCCCACCTGCCTGAAGACTGCCACCATCATCCCAGTCCCAAAAAGCTCCACAGTGACTGGTCTGAATGACTATAGACCGGTGGCTCTCACCCCGATAGTCGCTAAATGTTTTGAGAAACTGGTCATGTCCCACATCAAGACAACCGTCAACATCAGCGAGGACCCTCATCAATATGCATACCGCGAGAACCGATCAACAGAGGACGCCATCTCCTCTGTGGTCCACACTGCTCTCACCCACCTGGATCAGAAGGACTCATACGTGCGTCTGCTCTTTGTGGACTTCACATCTGCTTTCAACACCATGATCCCCCAAACTCTGATAGACAAACTATCCACACTTGGACTAAGCCCCTCCATCTGTAACTGGGTACTAGACTTCTTAACAAACAGACCACAGTCCGTGAAGATCCACAACTTCTCCTCCTCCACCATCACCCTCAGCACTGGCTCTCCTCAAGGATGTGTGCTGAGCCCTCTTCTGTTCACTCTGCTCACATATGATTGTACAGCCACACATCCAGGCTGTCATATTGTTAAGTTTGCAGATGATACAGCTGTGGTGGGATGCATCACAGATAATGATGAATCCAGCTACAGACAGGAGGTGGAACATCTGGAGAGCTGGTGCAAAGAGAACAACCTTCACATGAATGTGAAGAAGACGAAGGAGATGATTGTGGACTTCAGAAGGAACAAACACACCCACACCCCACTGTATATAGGTGGATCTGCGGTGGAGGTGGTCTCCAGCTACAAGTACCTGGGTGTACACTTGAATGATAACCTCAGCTGGAGCAATAACACCACCAGCCTGATCAAGAAAGGACATCAAAGACTCTACTTCCTCAGACGGCTGAGACGAGCTGGTCTGAGAAGCTCAGTCCTCACCTCGTTCTACAGGTGTGCAGTGGAGAGCGTCCTGTGCTCCAGCATCAACGTGTGGCATGGAGGCTGCACAGTTGCAGAGAGGAAAGCTCTACAGAGAGTGGTGAAGGCTGCACAGAAGTCTGTGGGAGTCAGTCTCCCCACCATCACAGACATTTACACCTCCAGATGCAGAAAAAGAGCCACCTGCATCATGAAAGACCTCACTCACCCAGCACACTCACTCTTTGCACCACTCCCCTCGGGACGGAGGTTGAGGAGCATCAAATGTAGAACCACTAGACTGAGGAACAGCTTCTACCCTGAGGCTGTCAGACTCATGAATAAATAAATAATAAGAATAAACACTGCAAAATGTCACATCATGTTGATACTGATCTGTTTCTTGTTGCTGCGTTCATCTGTGACCATCTGCTCATAATGACTCATGTTCGTGCTGCTGTTTATAATGATGTTTTTCTACTACATTAGGGCTTAGTGTATTACTAGCTGATGTCTCTCTTAGTTAATCCTAGATGTTATTGTTTTTCTCTTGCATTTGTTGTTGGATGTAACTGGGACCCTGTGTACATAATCTCGTTTACAACACATGTACTACATGCGGTGCAAATGACAATAAATTCTCTCTGACTCTGACTCTTAATTAGCATACTTGTGTGTACTCGTTTCTTGTGCAAATAAGAAGAATGTAAAGGAACAATATATTTAAGCACAAATGTCTGAAGAAAAAAAAATGACAAAGGGAGCTTTTCACTTACAACTCAATGCATTAGAATACAATTACAATGTGTAACATCTTTCCTCCCAAATACCCTGATGCATGCTCAATAATCCAGGTAGAAAAATCTAAAAAAGCTAAGTCTGGTCCTCTGGACATTCAAAAAAACAAAAAAACAAAACAAAGCAAAAAATTGTAGAAACGTTTCGTCTTTCGTCCGAAAGACTTCCTCAGTCTGAGGTGCTGGGTTCAGCTCAGTCTTATAAATAGCACCCTCTCACAGTGTTACACAACCAGTTGGCTGATGACAGCCTGAAACCAGCTGCTCACATGATCAAGGAGGACCATCAGCCTAACAATGGATCGTTAGCACCCTGATGGTTGTTTGCTATTCACAGAGGGCTGAGTGATACCAGCAATCACAGCATTGTAGGAGGGGGACAGTTGAACTCGGAGGCCTCCACCCCTGTTTAATGATGGGCGGTTTCTTTTCACAAAGATGGCCTCCTTTACTCCTCTCTCAAACCATCGTTCCTCTCTATCAAGGATGTGAACATCTTCATCCCTGAAAGAGTGACCGCTGGCCTGGAGATGAGTGTAGACTGCAGAGTCCTGACCTGATGATGTTGATCTTCTGTGCTGGGCCATCCTTTTGGCCAGTGGCTGTTTAGTTTCCCCGATATAAGACTGATCACAGCCCTCCTGACACTGAACAGCATACACAATGTTACTCTGTTTTTGCCGGGGGACTGGATCTTTGGGATGAACCAGTTTTTGCCGTAATGTATTTTGAGGTTTAAAAGCCACTGGGACGTTGTGTTTAGAAAATAAACGTCTCAATGTCTCTGAAACCCCTGCAACATATGGAATGGCCACTGGTCTGGGTCTGGGTTCCTTCTTTTCACCTGATGGCTGGCTGGAGTCCTGTTTGGGTTTCTTCTCTGCTTTCAGGAAGGCCCAGTTAGGATATCCACATTTCTCTAGAGCCTGTTTTGTGTGTGATTTCTCCTTCTGTCTGGCTCCTGCGTTAGTGGGGACGCTGTCTGCTCTGTGGTACAGAGTCCTGATGACTCCTAACTTGTGCTCCAGAGGGTGATGGGAGTCAAACTGTAAATACTGGTCTGTGTGGGTGGGTTTGCGGTACACCTCAGTTTGCAAATTTCCTCTATCAGAAACTGAGACCTCACAGTCCAAGAAAGCCAACCTGCCATTTCTTACATCTTCTCGTGTGAACTTGATATATTTATCCACAGAGTTGATGTGATCAGTGAAATGTTGGACTTCCTGAGATTTAATTTTAACCCAGGTGTCATCAACATACCTGAACCAATGACTTGGTGGTCTCCCCGTAAAGGATGTCAAGGCTCTCTTTTCTACCTCCTCCATGTACAGGTTGGCAACAATAGGAGAAACTGGAGACCCCATAGCACATCCATGTTTCTGCCTATAATATTGCTCCCCATATGTGAAGTAGGTTGACTGCAGGCACAGTTTCAAGAGTTGACACAGTTGCTCTGTGGAAAGTGTGGTCCTGTTGCTCAGAGTGGTGTCTGATTTTAACCTTAAACAGACCACCTCTACTGCTTCATCAACAGGAATGCACGTAAAGAGTGATGTGACATCAAAAGAGACCATTGTTTCATCAGTCTCCATGATGACATCCCTCACCTTATCCACAAAGTCCATGGTGTTCTGTATGTGGTGTTCTGAGCTGCCAACTAAAGGGATGAGTACAGATGCCAGATATTTGGAAACATTGTAAGTGACAGAGTTAATCATGCTAACAATTGGTCTTAAAGGTACACCTTGTTTGTGGATTTTGGGTAAACCATACAGACTTGGCGTGGCCTCCCCTGGGTACAGTCTGTGGTACAGAATATTGTCAATAGCCTTGTCCTGCTTCAAAATTTTCAGGCAATCTATCAACTTCTTCTTGTAACCACTTCCTGGATCTCTTTTCAGCGGTTCATAAGTGGTTAAGTCACTAAGGAGTGACATAACTTTCTCATGATAGTCTTTCTGGTTCAAAATCACTGTGCACCTTCCTTTGTCTGCTGGGAGAATTATGATGTTTTTGTCCTTGCTAAGCGTGGTGAGTGCATCCCTCTCTTCTCTACTGATGTTGGAAGGTGGTGGTTTAGCATTACTGAGACAGGCTGAAACTTTGACTCTGAGTTGTTCTGCTTCAAAGTCTTTAATTTTGTTGTTACGGATGGCTGACTCAGTGGCTGTGATCATCTCCACCAGTGGAATTCTACTTGGTGCCACTGCAAAGTTTAGCCCCCTGGCAAGAATCTCTGTCTCCGGCTGGGTGAGCTGTCTGTCTTTGCAGTGGCACCAAGTAGAATTCCACTGGTGGAGATGATCACAGCCACTGAGTCAGCCATCCGTAACAACAAAATTAAAGACTTTGAAGCAGAACAACTCAGAGTCAAAGTTTCAGCCTGTCTCAGTAATGCTAAACCACCACCTTCCAACATCAGTAGAGAAGAGAGGGATGCACTCACCACGCTTAGCAAGGACAAAAACATCATAATTCTCCCAGCAGACAAAGGAAGGTGCACAGTGATTTTGAACCAGAAAGACTATCATGAGAAAGTTATGTCACTCCTTAGTGACTTAACCACTTATGAACCGCTGAAAAGAGATCCAGGAAGTGGTTACAAGAAGAAGTTGATAGATTGCCTGAAAATTTTGAAGCAGGACAAGGCTATTGACAATATTCTGTACCACAGACTGTACCCAGGGGAGGCCACGCCAAGTCTGTATGGTTTACCCAAAATCCACAAACAAGGTGTACCTTTAAGACCAATTGTTAGCATGATTAACTCTGTCACTTACAATGTTTCCAAATATCTGGCATCTGTACTCATCCCTTTAGTTGGCAGCTCAGAACACCACATACAGAACACCATGGACTTTGTGGATAAGGTGAGGGATGTCATCATGGAGACTGATGAAACAATGGTCTCTTTTGATGTTACATCACTCTTTACGTGCATTCCTGTTGATGAAGCAGTAGAGGTGGTCTGTTTAAGGTTAAAATCAGACACCACTCTGAGCAACAGGACCACACTTTCCACAGAGCAACTGTGTCAACTCTTGAAACTGTGCCTGCAGTCAACCTACTTCACATATGGGGAGCAATATTATAGGCAGAAACATGGATGTGCTATGGGGTCTCCAGTTTCTCCTATTGTTGCCAACCTGTACATGGAGGAGGTAGAAAAGAGAGCCTTGACATCCTTTACGGGGAGACCACCAAGTCATTGGTTCAGGTATGTTGATGACACCTGGGTTAAAATTAAATCTCAGGAAGTCCAACATTTCACTGATCACATCAACTCTGTGGATAAATATATCAAGTTCACACGAGAAGATGTAAGAAATGGCAGGTTGGCTTTCTTGGACTGTGAGGTCTCAGTTTCTGATAGAGGAAATTTGCAAACTGAGGTGTACCGCAAACCCACCCACACAGACCAGTATTTACAGTTTGACTCCCATCACCCTCTGGAGCACAAGTTAGGAGTCATCAGGACTCTGTACCACAGAGCAGACAGCGTCCCCACTAACGCAGGAGCCAGACAGAAGGAGAAATCACACACAAAACAGGCTCTAGAGAAATGTGGATATCCTAACTGGGCCTTCCTGAAAGCAGAGAAGAAACCCAAACAGGACTCCAGCCAGCCATCAGGTGAAAAGAAGGAACCCAGACCCAGACCAGTGGCCATTCCATATGTTGCAGGGGTTTCAGAGACATTGAGACGTTTATTTTCTAAACACAACGTCCCAGTGGCTTTTAAACCTCAAAATACATTACGGCAAAAACTGGTTCATCCCAAAGATCCAGTCCCCCGGCAAAAACAGAGTAACATTGTGTATGCTGTTCAGTGTCAGGAGGGCTGTGATCAGTCTTATATCGGGGAAACTAAACAGCCACTGGCCAAAAGGATGGCCCAGCACAGAAGATCAACATCATCAGGTCAGGACTCTGCAGTCTACACTCATCTCCAGGCCAGCGGTCACTCTTTCAGGGATGAAGATGTTCACATCCTTGATAGAGAGGAACGATGGTTTGAGAGAGGAGTAAAGGAGGCCATCTTTGTGAAAAGAAACCGCCCATCATTAAACAGGGGTGGAGGCCTCCGAGTTCAACTGTCCCCCTCCTACAATGCTGTGATTGCTGGTATCACTCAGCCCTCTGTGAATAGCAAACAACCATCAGGGTGCTAACGATCCATTGTTAGGCTGATGGTCCTCCTTGATCATGTGAGCAGCTGGTTTCAGGCTGTCATCAGCCAACTGGTTGTGTAACACTGTGAGAGGGTGCTATTTATAAGACTGAGCTGAACCCAGCACCTCAGACTGAGGAAGTCTTTCGGACGAAAGACGAAACGTTTCTACAATTTTTTGCTTTGTTTTGTTTTTTTTGTTTTTTTGAATGTCCAGAGGACCAGACTTAGCTTTTTTAGATTTCCTCCCAAACAATTTGCATAAATCAAAGTGAGTAGAATAGATAATTTTAATAACAATTAAAAATGTTCTTAGTTTGTTATGTGACTGCTAATAACTTGGTTTGATTTTATGACTTAAATGTTCTCACTTGGTGTTGACTACTTATGTCACAATTTTTTTTTTTTAGCTTACAAAATACGTGCCCAGGCACACAAGTCTAAAGTCTGTCTGAAAGTCTTCAGGTGATTGTAATAATGTAAAACTTAAATATAATTTCATAAAATCTATCCAAGTTATTTTGGATGTACTTATGAAAAACAGTGATAAGTAACAGTAAGATAAGTCTTACTGAGTTTGTGTCCAGAGTCCCTTCTTCTTCCTCCGCCCATTTTGTCTCCAAGGAATTTTGTGCATAAACATCAAAGCAAAAAGTACATTAATCCAGCACTCTGATGTTGAACTGTTGTTCCAGAAACTTTCTTTCATATGAAAATGCACACAAAGTTTTTATGCCTCCCTGCATCCTAATCGTTACACCATTTGCATAATAAGTGTCCTGCAATGGTGCAGTGATACCAAAGGGAGGGTGGAAGACTAATGGACCAATGTATATGCCATAGAGGAAGTCAGATGCAGTGAAGTCATGGCTGCTGCACACCCCCAGGGCTTGGAAGACAAAGGCTGAAGACCCGCCCCACAAATGTCAGAGAGAGCACCTGCTGCCATGAATAACCACTGAGATAACAGAGGCAGGACACGTACCCACCTGCTGGGATGGCACATTCAAGCCAGGAGGCTTCACCGAAGATTGAACAGATCTTGAGAAACATGGAACACATTCACAGTATGGGAGTTAATTACTGCAACATACTGTAACACTGCAACATTTAATTTTGTTGTAGTAATAGTGGAACAGCTGTAATGTTTGTGCAGTCATTGGCAATAAGACAAAAACAATTGTATTTTTTTCTTATTAATTTAGAATTGAAAGGAAATGTTTTTTTAAACTTTTATCTAAACCGGTTTCTCTTAATGTCAATTACCAAATGACAAAACAACTAAAAAAACAATCTATAGGAACTATATAGTGAAAAATATCTTCAAAATAAAACTAATAATATTTTAAGTTTCAATTTGCCAAAATGAACTAATTAGCTGTTTGCCAATGCACATTTCTAATTGTGTTGTATTTTGTTTGGATGAAGTCATGACCTGTCCATTTAGAAGCTTGGTGTTGTAAATCATGAATTGCTACAAACAAATAAAAAACATTACTTCACAAATTCATACAAAATATTAATTATTAGCTATACACATTATATCTGAATGTATACATTTCATCGTTACAACCCTATGACAGCTCCAGTATCCCGTTTATCATGGGGTGAAGTGTTTATTTGAACTTTTAAATAATACCAATTTGAGTTATGTTTGTACTATTATGAACTTTGAGTAGTATATACTAAATTATAATTTTTTTGTAAATACAGAGTAATCACAGTAATCAGTAATGGAGAATCTCACTACCAACAGAACAACTCTGCCAATAGGAATATGCTGCTGATGCATTTCATTTTCACTTTTGGCACCTTGTTTTTGTATTTCTGTTACACACCTTGGTATTTATTGTTGTCTTTTTGGAGAGTCGAGATGGTTCTTCTCGTCCTGAGCATTCCATTGCATTGTAGATCTTGCATTGATCTGCATATGACAAATAAACCAAACATGAAACCTGAAATCTAATCAGGTGACATCTGAACTGTAGTTTTCAATTGTCCATTTATTATGAGTACCAACAGAGTCAAATATGAAAAGACTGTCAAATGACTTACCAAAACTTAATTTTGTATTTACATTTTAGAAAGTAAATCATTTAACACCTAAAATTTGAGTACAAATTTAGTTACAGTGATATACAACAATGTACTGTTGCTTTGGAAATTATGATAGATGGATAGATGGATAGATAGATAGATAGATAGATAGATAGATAGATAGATAGATAGATAGATAGATAGATAGATAGATAGATAGATAGATAGATAGATAGATAGATAGATAGATAGATAGATAGATAGATAGATAGATAGATAGATAGATAGATAGATAGATAGATAGATAGATAGATAGATAGATAGATAGATAGATAGATAGATAGATAGATAGATAGATAGATAGATAGATAGATAGATAGATAGATAGATAGATAGATAGATAGATAGATAGATAGATAGATAGATAGATAGATAGATAGATAGATAGATAGATAGATAGATAGATAGATAGATAGATAGATAGATAGATAGATAGATAGATAGATAGATAGATAGATAGATAGATAGATAGATAGATAGATAGATAGATAGATAGATAGATAGATAGATAGATAGATAGATAGATAGATAGATAGATAGAATCAAAGTGTAGTTGGGTCTTGATATCGAATGAACACCTTGCAAATGCTTATGCATTCTGATGTTGAGGACAGATAGGGTCACACATGACAAAAAACGGTATCAAAAATCAACATCTGTCTGGGGCCCCACACTGCATTTACAGAAACAGTATCTTTTCAACAACCCAAAAGCAATACATACAGACCACATAGCACTTCACTATACCCTTTATGACAGTAAATGTGAATTTGTTCTTCAATGGTCTCAGGAGGGGGAAAACGTTATTTTATG
Organism: Garcialebias charrua; assembly: GCA_038048925.1. NCBI lineage: Eukaryota > Metazoa > Chordata > Actinopteri > Cyprinodontiformes > Rivulidae > Garcialebias > Garcialebias charrua. The sequence goes on from JBBPBX010029454.1 coordinate 16,467, forward strand.
TCATGTTTTTTTTTTTTTTTTTTTTTTTTTCTTAAGTTGCTGTGTGGAGGTGTGACATCCGTATAAGCTGCACACTGCAGAATCATATGACACATCTGGCTTTGAAGTAGCCACAGAATTATGACAGACAGACAAGTCCATCTTTGTAAATAAGCATTTCTGTTCCAAAAGCACACTCAATCATAATAAGCTTTTTAATTGGGACACATTCATGTTTTATGTGGGTACAGAGCTGTCTGACTCTCTGTATGCTAGCAACTGTGTACATTTTTACTTATTTGTCAGGTTTATTTTTCAGACCTACCATACCATACCATACCATTTTATTTATAAAGCACTTTAAACAGGAACAAGCCCACACCAAAGTGCTGGTGGATATATCTGCTAATGTTTCCCATTCAGTTACCACATTCAAAATACTTGTGGCCTTTAAAGCTCCACTGACATCATCTTTTAACTTTCCATAAAATGGCACAACATATATATATATATATATATTAAGATTGACCTCTGATCGTTTTTGCTAAAACAATGTTAAATTAATTAAAATTCCTCTCAAAAACAGTTTAAAATTAGCGCCTTTTTTTTCACATGATAAATACGGGGTTTCCCGTCGCGCGATTATGACGTCAGATACAGACGAAGATGCAAACGCATCCGTCCGATTTAGCCATTTAAAACTTTATGTTTTAGCGGTTTGTCTTCAGAGAAGCCAAAGTTATTTCGAGTAAACAGCAGGTTATAATTTTTTTTCAGTTCTTGGCATAAACCAACACAGACATGTTCCTGTTTTTAGTGTTTTACATGCTTTATATTAGTAGCTGTATTATGATGCGAAGCCACGGAGCTCCCAGGCGGGAGCTGAAACAGCTGCCGTAATCAGAGCGCCCAACCCGGCATGAAAAAGAAAAACACACCGCTGGCTGAAGCCCTGAGCTCGATGGAATGTCCGGCGTAAAACTAACTTGACCGCGGTTTAATGTGACGCAGATGTGTTTATATAGCTCTGCAAACATTGAACGTTGTTGTCTTGCGGTGTTGAGTGTAAAATATTTCCGTGACACAACGCACATGTTACGATGAAAAGTCGGCTAGCTGCTAGCATGCACTCACCAGTGTTGTCCGATCTTGCGACAGGAACAAGCGTCCAGCTCCATGTAAACAATCCATCTTGCGACAGAAACAAGCGTCCAGCTCCATGTAAACAATCCATCTTGCGACAGGAACAAGCGTCCAGCTCCATGTAAACAATCCATCTTGCGACAGAAACAAGCGTCCAGCTCCATGTAAACAATCCATCTTGCGACAGAAACAAGCGTCCAGCTCCATGTAAACAATCCATCTTGCGACAGGAACAAGCGTCCAGCTCCATGTAAACAATCCATCTTGCGACAGAAACAAGCGTCCAGCTCCATGAAAACAATCCATAAACAAACGACCCGCTCTTTCAAAACGATGCCAAAACAAACCCAACAGAGTACTCAGTCAGCCCCTCACGCTTGTAGCTGCCTGCAAACTATGAACTGGATTTCCTGAATGTGAGGCGGGTCTTGTTACTCTGGGTTCATGAGACACGCCTCCGTTCAGGAAATCCATTCCATAGTTTGAAGCCAACGTGCATCATGGGTTGGATCGATACGTAAACAAGGCTGGTATCGGTATGTGCCATGAGCATGGTTCCGCTTCTGCTCGGAGGGCGGGCCACAGGGTCCATCTTACACGGGCACGGGCCGTGTGTAGAACCGCCACAGACTTTGGCTTCTCTGAAGACAAACCGCTAAAATATAAAGTTTTAAATGGCTAAATTGGACGGATGCGTTTGCATCTTCGTCCATTGTATCAATGTGCGCAGTTGAGGCGATTCTGTGTGTGACGTCATAATCGCGCGACGGGAAAAAACGTATTTATCATGTAAAAAAAAAGGCGCTAATTTTAAACAGTTTTTGAGAGGAATTTTAATTAATTTAACATTGTTTTAGCAAAAACGATCAGAGGTCAATCTTAATATATATATATATGTTGTGCCATTTTATGGAAAGTTAAAAGATGATGTCAGTGGAGCTTTAAAGCTGCACTATGTAACTTTGTAATGCAGTCTGTAACTTTTCTAAAAAATGTATTTTTAACATATGTCTTCACTCTGTCACTATCTACTGACAGACTGATGTTAGACAAAGTAATCTCTGAAAAAAACTATAGTCCCCTTGCTTCTCTATCAGCATTTATAAAAACACAAGTTACACATAGCACCTTTAAAAGATAATCATTTGTAGATGGACATCCAATAATCACTTTCTGTGAAATCATTAAACTTGCAGATGGTTTTGCTAACAGACCATCAGTAAATGGTAAAATTTTAAACAAAGCTTTCATGCAGTAAGGAGCACTATGTGTTGTGATTGATCTTCAGCTGCTTCTGCATGAAACGTGCCAAATCTGTAAAATTGACTGATATGCCAGTTGGAGAAAATGCATGTTAGTTTAGCAGGTGAGTAAATTGTTACTACGGTAGGTGTGAGTGAGTGTGTTAATGGTTATCTGCCTTGTTTGTTTCTTAGAAAAATAAAAAATTAATGCAGGTTTGATTCCTTTGAGAATACCACAAATAGCTAAAACGTCAAGTTGTTTCACCAGTAGTGTTTTAGTCCATATATATATATAAAAAAAGGAAAATTGTATACCTCTTGAAATGTCAGTTTTCACATTTCTTGGGTGTTAATATTTCTGATGTGGACATACCTGTAAGTTGGTGCCTAATGAGATAAGTCACCATCTTCTCTCCATGTCTGTTTGTTTATGTGAAATTTCATTGTGCTTTGGTGCAATGACCATAAAGCTGATTCTGACTCTGAGATAAATGTTTTTCATTTGTACATATTTAAACAAAAACGTGTTAACTACATTTTATTGTCCACTGTCAATGCAGTTTTTGTGTGCATTTGGCAGCCCTGTTAGTAAAATATTTCATGAATCACTGAACAGCATATTGAAAATCTGAAATTGATGACTGTATGCACATCTACAACTTAACTTTTGGAGTCAACCTGATTCAACATGGCTGCCATAGCTAATCAACATTAGCCAATGCAACAAACAAACACAACACCTTAACATTGGTCAATTTTACAAAATATCTAAAATTTACTGTGCCGAGTCATTGCCAAAACATTTATTGCATGAGATCGCTCAAAGTGGTGTTTCTAAGATTTGACCAAATTCAAGATTCAAGATTCAAGTTCCTTTATTATCCCCGAGGGGCAAATAGATTTGCAGTCAATAGGTGTGTACAAATTCATACATATGCACTTACACACACATACACATATAAACACAAGACAATAAGTCATTAAAGTAACAGTGTTAAAATTAGTGTGCATTGAGAAACCTGATTGCTACAGGGATAAATGAGTTTTTCAATCTGTTTGTTCTACATCTGGGTTGCAGAAACCTGTGTCCAGATGGAAGCAGCCTGAAATCGTCATGGAGTGGGTGATCAGGGTTTGCCAGAATCTGCCTGGCCTTATTCACTGACCTCACCTTGTGTAGGTCTGCAAGGTTCTTTAGGTCTATGCCAGCAGTTTTGCTGCACATCTTGACAATCCCCGAGAGTTTGCTCTTGTTCTTGCAGGTCAAAAGACCAAACCAACAGATGAAGGAAAAGGTTAAAATAGACTCAATAAAACATGAATAAAACATTCTCATAAAAGTTGAATCAACATTAAAACCACAAAGCTTCTGATAAAAATGCATTCTCTGGTGGGCCTTTTTGCAAAGTGAATTCACGTGAAGGTCAAAGGTCAATTTATCATCAAAAACAGTTCCCAGGTATTTATATTGTTGCACTACCTCCACAGCTTCACCGTTAATGACCACGGGAGCTGTTACTGAAGAATTTTTCCTGAAATCAATGATCATCTCAATTGTTTTAGAAACATTTAATTTTAAAAAGGAAGACTCACACCATTCTGTGAAGTCCCCAATCACAGGCCCGGGGTCTGGGTCATCACTGCTAAATTGGCTACAAGTCCTTCACTTTTCATTATAAGATGACTTTAGTTTAAAACTCGTCCATGGAAAGTGGTCAGGATTTTAAAGTTATGTAAAGAAATCTGGTATAGAAGTTTCATGTTGGTCAAAAACATTACCTTTTCACCTGTTTTTCTAAACTGGATGAGTAGAATCGCAATAAATGAAGACACTGATATGCGTTGCCTTCAAGCACCTGTGCAGTTTTTAATTAATGGGGTTATGTTAATTTACTCTGTGTTTTTCGGCTTCCACTGAGTGGGGCTCAGCTGACGGTCCGTGGCGTTGTCCTTTGTGGTCACCTTAAACCGCACTCAGCCTGCTCTCCTGTCACCTCAGAATAAAACTTTCATCTCTGTTGCGCCTTCATATGTATTCACTCGGCTGATGTTTGTTGTGAACGGGCGCTGTCAGAGAGGATAAAGAAAGGTTACCTGGTGGCTGTGAGCTTTCCACCAACAGATTTATCCACACTGATGTTTTGATGTCACCACTGGCTGCTCCAGGCGCTTCGTTGTTGCAACAAACCAAACCCCAATCAAATCTTTGAAGTAGTCATGTATGCATAAGCGCCGTCTACCCTAATGCTAAATAATTAGCAAACGAGCGCGCGGCTCACTGGGAACGCTACCTCGGGGGGAAACTTGCTTTTCCTGCTTTGATCATTACGTTAATTAAATCTGGCTCCCCTGACAGGTCGAAGACTAAAAAACAGGTAGGTGTCATGGACACCTCGGCATATAGACGCGAGCACCTGGTGTGTGTGAGCGCTCCAGCTGTCAGCGCTGATGCCTTGAGAGTTAGACGGCGGTGGCGTTAATTCGAAACGATGTCCCCAAATCAAGAGAAGGAGGGGAGCAGCTCGGTCGTTAAGATGCCCCGGTTCTCCGCTGTGGAGTTGGGCGAGGCTGCAGCTTTGGCCAGAGGAGGAAAGAAGTCATGTTGTCAGACCTCAGTGTCAGCTCACGTCATAACCAGCACCCAGGGGGCAAATTAGAAGTGTGTTTCGAGAAATGTGTCAAAAGTGTTCTTGGTCCACATCACGGCAAAGAGACTGTGTGAAGAGGGACCTAAACCAAAGTCGAATGCCTAAAGGAGTCAAAGGAGAGACTCACCTATGGCTTATTCCAAATTATGAAAATTTACACATCAGAGCATCACTTTTCATTTTGTCTGGAAGGTTGATGGGTCGACATTTTCATCTCTCAGTGCACTAATCGCAGTAAGAGTGAGGAAAGAAAAACAGCAGCAAAGGTCAAAGGCCTCCTGAGTGAACAATAGGCTTCACGAGTCAACCACATTACTGCCGTGAATGCCATCATCTTGAAGTGCATCTCACCAAGGCACGGTATTTAGATTTACAAAGACATGTAGGAGGATTCTGTGAATACTTTCATGAAGTGTTGCGTCGGAATGTCAACACAAATCTGAACTTTTAGGTTCATCGTCCATCGGGCTGTTTAAAGGTTGAGAGGTTCTCTGTGTGACTGAGAAAATGTTTTCTATGGATTACTGGAAGGATTCTTTGGTTCCTGATGGGTCTGTTGTGCAACCACCTGAGGATTAAACATGTGAAGCTTAAAGGAAACTAAAAGAGCCTGTTTTCAGTTAAGATTCACCTCTTTTGGTTTATTTAGGATTGAAGGCACTTTTCTCTGGTAAAAGAACTGAATCCATCTTTAAGCTGATTATCACTATGCCTGCCTTAATCAACAGTAAATCAATTAATCACATAATCAATTAAAATGATCAACCTCATTTTTATTTATTGGCTTTATCGTTTCTTTGTGTCTCTGTCTATATACTGAAGACTGGATGAGGCGCAACTCCAGTGCTCTTCACTGACCCCTCCCTTTCTCTTTTCTCTTTAAAATCTGTTTTAATAATTGAAAATCACGTTTTTTTTTATTGTTAAAAGCAGCTAAGTTGAGAAGCTGGGCTACCTCTGGGAAAAAAATCTACATCTTGTCAAAGCTCCAAAATTCACAGTTGAAACCCATGCCTACATCTAAAAAAGTGTTGTTGTTTTCTGCAAAAGGAAGCCGAGAACATGTTTACAGAATTTTTTACTTAAAAGCTATACTATGCTAAAGAGCTCAAACCACACCGAGCGTCCGCCATTTTGAGAACCAGAAAACAGGAATGAGAGACAGCCCATGTCACGTCAAGGGGCCTCCCTCCCATTTTTCTTAAAGACACACGCTGCTTTCTACCTCTCTATCCATCCTTTGGTCCAAACAGTCTTATACTGTCATCCAGTGGTCAAAAAGGTACTAAACACAAAATTAACCAACATTTCTTCTTAAATTTGACAGTAATTACTAATTATTGTCAAATTACAAACAATATTATCGTTTGTCACAATATTTTCCGAGACCATTATCGGTAATAGCCCAGCAAAATTTGTTATTGTGACAGGCCAAATTATCACTTGCCATAGAAATTCAATAGACGAGTGATAGTGTACTTCCGTTCTTCTCTGTTTTTTCTTTTGTTAGCAAAATATGTCTTAAACCACTCAGAAAAAAAACATTAGATGAGCACCTTGAACTGATCAACTTTAGGACTGCAGTCCCTGACAGGTATGACAGATGTAAGTACTGGTACTCATGTTTACATTTGTCCGGTCAAAGCCAGCATCTCATTTCTCTTTCTGAATGATCAGCTTTGGAAACAGCAATAACCAAATACCCATGAGGCTTGTCAGCACAACAGGCCTCATTGTTCATGTCCCGTAGCAACATTGCTTTCTAGATACAATTTTTCTGCTGTTTTTTCTTTATTGGTGCAAACCATACAGCACTATATTGTGTTGTGTACTTAAAGTTATTTTTGCCTGACATTCGAGTACTTGCTGACGTCACATATTACATAGGAAAGTACAGTATTTTTGGGATTAATGAGCGCACCCGAATATAAGCCGCACCCATTAATTTTTTTTAAGTACATATACAGTATATAAGCCATATTTCTCTATAACCTGAAGATGTCCACGTTGTAACATGAGATATTTACACTGATTTTTTAAAAACTTTTAATTAAATTAAATATGTACCAGTAACATACACAAATATGTACAGTATTTTTTTCTGAACAGTGCCTGTAACACGACTGCTTACAAAATAAATAAATAAATATAGTAGCCTTCCAGGAAGCGCCAAGCTTACGTGCAGCAGCTCTGTTTCCTTCTTGGACAGCCAGATCAATCACCTTGAACTTGAAAGCTGCATCATAAGCATTTCTTTGTGTGTTTTCCATGATGAGGGTCTGTGCATGATGCACAGTAAAAATGATCTAAAAAACGTAGTGCGAGTGCGTTTGATTTATGGTAATTTGAAGTTACATTGGTCCACTGTGACCTGTGGGATAATTTTATTGGTCTGTTTTTTTTTTTCATTTATCTTTATTTATAGAGGTAGTCTCATTGAGTCACGAGGACCCACCCCACAAGAGAGACGTGTATTGGGCACCTGGGTGTGATGAAGCGAAATGTGTTGGTGACATGAAACTTGTTAGCTCGTCAAAAATAAATAAATATATAAATTAGCCACAGCACTGTATAAGCTGCAGGGTTCAAAGCCTGTGGAAAAAGTAGCTGCTTATAGACTGGAAATTATGGTAATTTTATTAACACTGACCAGAGCTATTGCACCCACTGGAGTCTCCAAGACAAATGGGTCCTAGGTGACAGGCCAGGCAGAGAGTGATTCACAACATGTGTATGGTCAAAAGAAGAAGAGTTTGATGTCCCTCAAATGGATCATCATCATCAGCAGCAGCAGCAGCAGCATTATTTATAAAGTGCTTTAACACAGCCACAGCTGAAACAAAGCGCTGGACACTAATAATAATAATAATAATAATAATAATAATGAATTCCATTTATAATGCACTTTTCATTAATAAAAATCTCAAAGTGCTAACACTAGTTACAAACAAGATAAAATAAAGCATAAAAACAGAGCTACAAAACTAACACACAGTGAACTAAAAACTCAATTTAAAATACAATAAAATGACAAGTTAAACAGATAAAATCAATACAAATGAAGTAAAATCAAGTCAGTTGGATTGAAGGCCAATGAGTATAGATGTGTTTTCAAACGGGTCGTAAAAATGGACAGTGAGGGAGCCTGTCGAATGTGTAAAGGCAGAGCGTTCCATAACTTGGGGCACTAACAGAGAAGGCCCTGTCTCCTCGAAGCTTCCTCTTACTCCGTGGAATGACCAGGAGCAGCTGGTCAGCAGACCTGAGTGACCGGGATGGAGTGTAATGGTGTAGAAGCTCTGCCAAATAAGGGGGGGCAAGGTTGTTTAAAACCTTAAAAACAAACAAGAGAATTTTAAAATGAACTCTAAAATACACGGGCAGCCAGTGGAGCCAGGCCTTGAGAAGGAGCTTGTTGTGGATTTCCTGATGACCTGTCCATGGTCATGTTCAGCCTGGATGAGCTACCATATTCGTCGGAGTTTAACACGCTCCTGTGTATAACACGCTTTGTCCAATTATTGCCAATATATTTGAAAAATCCGTAAATAATACGCTTCAGTGTTTACCACGCATCTATTATGCGTCACCGCTACGTGACGCGTCAGCGCCTCATTTGCCCTGATTAAAATGGCGGCCACAGAAGCGAGCGAGTACGAAGGACTTCACAAGAAAACACGGTAAAAACAATTATTTCTTTGCGAGAAAAATATATATTTCTTAGCTGACATTATAGCACAAGGGTGTCACGAGCTTAACCAATTCATGAAATGTTCAAATCAGCTGGATTTAAAAATCTGCGGTGTGGTTTATG
>JBBPBX010029455.1:6561-25493 GCA_038048925.1 Garcialebias charrua
ACGTCCACATAAACACAATATAAAGCATGCATGTTTCAGCATCTCCCCGTCCCGCAGTTTGGTGACATATTTAAAAAGATAAAGTGGGTTACTGCAGCAGTTTTAATGCAAAGTTTTCTCTGACAAATCAGCCTCTTCATCTTCACCCAAATTAATTCCCTTGATGAGTCACAGCGTCGGGCTCCGGTTAATCACAGAGAACGGTAGGAAAGACAAGGCCCCAGGTTTGGCACAGGTGGCCTTGAAGAAAGCAGTTCTGCATTTTGATATCTGTGATCGCCTCTACTTTCTCTAAATTAAATAACACATTGCAACTTACAAGTGAAAGGAAAAACAACAGGAAAATTGACTGTTACACACAAAAGCTCAGCAGAATGGAAAACTACCACCAACACAAAAAAGTAAGAGGAAACACAAAGTGAGTTTCTTACCTCTGGATCTTCTGGGAAGATGTTGTCCACCAGTCTTTTGTACCGAGGCCTGAGCGCCCCGCAGCAACCACAAACCCCTGAACAAAGTGACAAAGAGAAAACAAACAGAAGGAGAGGTTTTTTTTTTACACAGAAAACATAAAAACTGTCTTTGCTCGTCCTTTCAGTGAAAGCTCCATTTGTCTCTGCATTGTTCGTGCAGAGAAATAAAGTAAGTTTCATATCAACTATTTACACCAAAGTTGAAACTCAACAGAAGTGTTCAATGTGCGGGCCGGGGGCCCATTTGTCAAAGTCAAAGTCAAAAGTCAAAGTCAACTTTATTGTCAGATCTGCAATATGTACTGTACAGGACATACACAGGACCGAAATTGCGTTTCTCTCAGTCCCTCGGTGCAACAGTAAACATCTAAACATTGAAACACTGAAACATATAATAATAGACATAAGCATAAAATAGTAAAACTAACACTGTCCTGAGTTTTTGCATAGTGGTATAAGAGTATGAAAATTTACACCAACTCTAAAACTAAAACATTAAACATTTAATGAACATAATACTGTGGCCATAATGTGTGGCCATGTGGCCATACTGTGAACATAATATTGTGGCCCTTGGAGTGATTTTGTTTGAAGTTTAAGGATGGTATGATTTTAGCCCGTAGGCACAAATTTAACTTCTTTTTTTTAATATATATATAATTTTTAGATTTAACAGCAAAACTGATGAAAAAGTCTCAAAATGAGCAATATTAAGTTCAATACAGTACAATCCTTTGGCAATAAATTAGAGTTGCATTCGAGCCCATAAAAATCCACCAGACCCGGCCCCAGCCCGTAGCCATCATTTCCAAACCCGACCTGACCCAATGAATTGACAGTTATTACAGGTTCGAACCCTATCCCCCCCCCCCCACCACCACTTCTAAATAAGCTTTGACTGCTTATATAGTTATTAACGGTCAGCAGAGGTGTGCGGCTATGAGGGCAGCAGATCGAAACTGAGGAGGTGTTTGTACTTTCATGGCCGTCAAAGCGCATTAAATTCCTGCGTCTGCCTGCATTCTGCATTATTCAGACATGGACCCTACTCTGGCATGTTGGATATTTTGGGATTTCACCTGTTTGGGTCGTCGGCTGCGCATGTCCGCTGAGTGCAGTGGCTGAATGAACGTCCATTTGGGCTTTGACGGATCACTGCCTGGCAGTATACAGGTAGTCCTCGACTTACGACGGCCTCGAGTTACGACGTTTCGCGGTTACGACGCACCTCCCATTAAAAAAAAATAATAATAATTTGAAAATTTTATTTTGAAAAGCCGAGTTACGCAGTTTCCGGCAGTTTCCGGTTAGCTGCGGAGGCTACAGCTGCCTTGTACTCTCTAAAAAAGCTATGTCTGGTCCTCTGGACATTCAAAAAACAAAACAAAACTTGTTGGAGCAAGCTGGACCGGCAGAAACAGGCAGCAGCTGTGGAAAAGTAGCTGTTTTATGGACGGCGGTTTTACGACGTAAACGCAATGGAGAATTTGTCGGAGGGACGGAGGAAGGCTTCACCAGCTCCCAGTAGGTTATTAACTCTTTTTTCCCTTCATTATGGCTCCAAATGTATGTGTTTTTTGATAATTATGTAGGGTCCTGTGTTAGGATAGGCTAAGTGCTTGGTAAAATATAGGGATGCACCGATACCGATACCAGTATCGGGTATCGGTCCGATACCATGTGCGTTTACTCGTATTCGTACTCATAAAAGGGTTCCAATACTACAGGACCCGATACCAGTTTCATTTCATTGACTATGTAAGAGTTCAAATGTACAAGCCCAAAACCAGAAAAGTTGGCACGTTGTGCAAATCGCAAATAAAAACAGAATACAATGACTTGCAAATCTTTTTCAACCCATATTCAACTGAATAGAATGCAAAGACAATATATTTAATGTTCGAACGGAGAAACTTTATTTTGTTTTGCAAATAACCATTAACTTAGAATTCAATGGCAGCAACACATTGCAAAAAAGTTGGCACAGGGACATATTTACCACTGTGTTACATCGCCTTTCCTTTTAACAACACTCAGTAAACGTTTGGGAACTGAGGAGACCAATTTTTGAAGCTTTTCAGGTGGAATTCTTCCCCATTCTTGCTTGATGTACAGCTTAAGTTGTTCAACAGTCCGGGGTCTCCGTTGTCGTATTTTACGTTTCATAATGCGCCACACATTTTCAATGGGGGACAGGTCTGGACTGCAGGCAGGCCAGGGGAGGACCCGCACTCTTTTGCTACGAAGCCACGCTGTTGTAACACGTGCAGAATGTGGCTTGGCATTGTCTTGCTGAAATAAGCTGGGGCGTCCATGAAAAAGACGTCGCTTGGATGGCAGCATATGTTGCTCCAAAACCTGTATGTACCTTTCAGCATTAATGGTGCCTTCACAGATGTGTAAGTTACCCATGCCTTGGGCACTAATGCACCCCCATACCATCACAGATGCTGGCTTTTGAACTTTGCGCCTATAACAGTCCTGATGGTTCTTTTCCTCTTTGGTCCGTAAGACACGACGTCCACAGTTTCCAAAGACAATTTGAAATGTGGACTCATCAGACCACAGAACACTTTTCCACTTTGCATCAGTCCATCTCAGATGAGCTCGGGCCCAGCAAAGCCGGCGGCGTTTCTGGATCTTGTTGATGAATGGCTTTTGCTTTGCATAGTAGAGCTTTAACTTGCACTTACAGATGTAGCGACGAACTGTAGTTACTGACAGTGGTTTTCTGAAGTATTCCTGAGCCCATGTGGTGATATCTTTTACACACTGATGTCGGTTTTTGATGCAGTACCGCCTGAGGGATCGAAGGTCACGGGCATTCAATGTTGGTTTTCGGCCTTGCCCCTTACGTGTAGTGATTTCTCCAGATTCTCTGAACCTTTTGATGATATTACGGACCGTAGATGGTGAAATTCCTAAATTCCTTGCAATAGCTCGTTGAGAAAAGTTGTTCTTGAACTGTTCGACAATTTGCCCACGCATTTGTTCACAGAGTGGTGACCCTCGCCCCATCCTTCTATGTGGATGACTGAGCATGTCAAGGAAGCTGCTTTTATACCCAATCATGGCACCCACCTGTTCCCAATTTGCATGTTCACCTGTGGGATATTCCAAATAAGTGTTTGATGAGCATTCCTCAAATTTCTCTGTCTTCTTTGTCACTTGTGCCAGCTTTTTTGAAACATGTTGCAGGCATCAAATTCCAAATGAGCTAATAATTGCAAAAAATAACAAAGTTTACCAGTTCGAACGTTAAGTATGTGGTCTTTGCAGTGTGTTCAATTGAATATAGGTTGAAAAAGATTTGCAAGTCATTGTATTCTGTTTTTATTTGCGATTTCCACAACGTGCCAACTTTTCTGGTTTTGGGCTTGTAAAACATTTTATTTTTTTGTACAAGTTTGGACATACTTTACAGATTACCAATAGTAATGTACTTTGTTTATTTATGTTTGAAGTGTCTAATGAAAATAAACAGTTTAAGTTAATTAGAATGATTTAAAAAAATATTAATTAGTACTTGTATCGGTACTTGTATCAGCAAGTATTTTAATGTACAGTAAGTACTTGTACTTGTACTCGGTTTTCAAAAATCTGGTATCGGTGCATCCCTAGTAAAATATAATATATTGTACGTATAAGGTGCAGTTTGTACGCATGTTCCGGCTTAGGTCGAAACTCGGGTTACGGCGGCGTGTAGAAACGGAACTCCGTCGTAAGTCGAGGACTAACTGTAGTCCCATCTGAAGCTTAACTGAACTTTATTTTTTTTTACCTCTTTCAAGGCCTGTCAGTGTGCAGTCAAATGGCTGCATGCGTCTGGTGATAATATGGCAAGCCATGTTGCCATATGGCTTGGCAAGCCATGTTGCCATATAATTGGATCGTCAGCTGCATGCATCCGCTGACACAATCAAAAGCCAGACAATGGCCAGACCCGCACAACAGATTTTAAGATTAATTTTATTTAGTTGTTAGTTGTTTTAGGAAACTACACCTGCACTTTAGTTTTTGTGGTGGATTTTGTTGATCTATGTTTTGTGCAGACTTTTTCAATCTAAATAACAGATCATTATTATTATTTTATACTTGGAGACTGAATACTTTACTAAATAAAGTAATTTCAGTAAAATTACCCCTTGTTTTTTTTTTCATACAATACTGCAAAGCAACATGTAAAGTTAATTTTGTCAAATAAATAAATTTGATTTTCTTTTTTGTTATATCACAAAATTTATCGTTATCGTGACAATGCTCTGAAATATCACAATATAATTTTTGAGCCCACCCCTATTGTTTACGTTGACTTAAAGAAATTACAACAAAATATGTATGCTTATTCTTCTTCTTTCGGCTTTTCCCTTTTCAGGGGTCGCCACAGCGAGTCATCCTCCTCCACCTCACTCTGTCCTCTGCATCCTCTGTCCTCACTCCAACTACCTCCATGTCCTCTCTAACTGCATCCATATATCTCCTCTTTGTCTTTTTCCTGGCAGCTGCATTTCTAACATCCTTCTACCAATATACCCACTGTCCCTCCTCTGGACATGTCCAAACCATCTCAGTCTGGCCTCCCTAACTTTATCTCCCAGTTGTTCAACATGTGCTGTACCTCTGATGATCTCATTCCTGATCTTATCCATCCTTGTCACTCCTAAGGAGAACCTCAGCATCTTCATTTCTGCCACTTCCAGTTCTTTCTCCTGTCTTTTTGTCAATGACACTGTCTCCAGACCATACAATATAGCTGGTCTCACCACTGTCTTGTAAACTTTTCCTTTGACCTTTGCTGACACCTTTTTGTCACAAATCACTCCTGAAACTTTTCTCCATCCACTCCATCCTTCCTGGACTCTCTTTTTCACCTCTTTACCACATTTCCCATTTTCCTGGACAGTGGACTATTATTATGTTTTATTCACATTTTTTGTGGCTCGTGTCTCATTTCATCCTCAAGGTTTTGGCCCACGTATGAAAATGTTCAGACACCCCTGCTTTAAAGTATTTACCATAGTTTCATCTACGATTTGGTTAACACAGCAATAATACTGTAATTCACACTACATATGGTACAGGTCTCTATTGTACATGAGTCCTCGAGGCTCAATGGGATTAACCTGCCTAAATAAAGGTTGAATACAGCTATTACTTGAATTAACTACATGATGCATCATCAAAAAGCTGCTGGAAAGTCAGACACTAAAACTAAACTCCATAAAATAAAAAGATGCCATTAAATAATGCAGTGATGTGTAAGGGTTTGTTTGAGACATACACATGAACATGAATTTCTTGTGGCAGTAAATATATATTCACACAGTATGTGTGTTTGTATACAAAGAGGAAAACGTCATGTCTGTCTGCAAATACAGTTCACAGCTTCTCCCCTTCACAGGGTTTGTATGGATGAGACAGACATGAGTCGTCTCATCTAAAACCTTGACTGTAACACCACAAATAATTAAAATAAAACGGCAAAGAAGAAGGCTAGAACAATTAAAGACAGAAAAGTGAACAGTCTCTTTCCAGACAGCCTTGAACACAATATGAATCGACACGTTTCTGACCGACTTTAAGGAAAAGGCAGCCAGAAGGAGCTCAGACCTGATTGGATGAAGAAACTCAGCAGTGGTGAGTCATAGCGCTCAGGGAGAACAAAAATATAAAAAGAGGAATAATTTCCTAAAACCCCAAATGAATCCTTTAACCCTTCTCTTAGTTCTACTTATAAAACACAAACTCACTGTTTTTCAATCTTCTCCCCGTGAGCTTTTGAGTCCTAATATCAGAGGGGAGAAAGTGGGTCGCTGTGATGTCAGCAATGCAGCCAGACGATGGATATTATGATCTGACACTTCAGACAGGGGAAGCAAAACATCATCTGCATAGCTAACAAAAGCAGAATAATATGAAGACTGCTTTCATTTCAGGCCTTCCTTCCTGGCATCATTTTTTATTTATTTATTACTTCTCCCAATTAAAAATAGAAATAAAAGTCTCACTATGCACTAACCCTATGCACTATATAGCTGTTAAAACTATAAAAAAAAAAAAAAAATAAAAAAAAATAAATAATTATAGCTGTTAAACTGACTGAAACCCTGTTCACCAATGTGCACACTGCCTCGTTGTTAACAAGATCACCAGCTGCCCACTGGTGGAACAGCATACTTCACCTGACGCAGCAAATTCTCCCTTGGCCTGACGGCAACACGGCAAATGTGTTGTTCATAAAACCACTTTTTTTGCGCCTACGCTGCACACCCATGCTACGGGTATGGCCATGGCGAACTTTTGGAGTTTTGTGCATTGCTGCCTTGCCATCCTGCCATCAACGTTCAGGAGAAGGGTGCCATGACTTTTGGTATTAGTGCAATTTTAGCTTTTTGAAATTGTTACCGGTAGCCTTTTCTGCCATTGTTTTTCTCATAGAAAATGAATTGAGCTCATTTTACAGCCTTCAAATCTTTAGATGTGTTTACAACCTTTAACAGCTCCTTTCACATTTTGTTCTGGCTCAGCTTCTTTCAGCTTCCTTGTGCAAATTTAAACATGCTTCGGCTACTTTCAGCTAATTTCAGCTGTTTTGTTGTTTTAGGTTCTTTCTGCTAACAACATTTGTGCTAATTTCAGCTTGTTATGCTCCTTTCAGCTTTTTCTGCTATTTCAGTTCATATTTAGCTGTTTTTATGCTAATTTTAGCCTTTTTGGCTAAGTCCACTTTTTTTGCACTCATTTCAATTGTTTTCAGCCTAATACAGCAAAAAAATGTGTTCTCTCCACTTCCGTCTGATAATTTAAGCTTCTTTCTGCTGTTTTAGTTAATTTTCAGCTGAATTTTTTTCTCATTTCATATTTTTCCAGATAGTTTCCACTTTTTTGTGCTCATTTCTGTTTCTTTCAGCCTAATTGGGCAAACGTGTTCTTTCTGCTTTCTTCTGATAATTTAAGTTTGTTCTACCTTTTATGCTACCTTTTTAGCATTTTTTTTAGCTAATTTCAGCCGTTTGCAGACAAATTCAAGTTTGTGTTATTTCTTGTACTTCCAGCCTAAATGACTTCTTTATGCTACTTTCAGCTTGTTATGCTCCTTTCAGATTTTTCTGCTCTTTTAGCTATCATTTAGGTCTTTTTCAGCTAATTTTAGCTTTTTCAGCTAATTACATTTTTAGCTCATTTCAGTTCTTTCCACTTCTTTCTGGTAGTTTGAGATTCTTCAGCCTTTGCTAATTTCAGCTTTTGTTGCTAATTTCCTATTTATTTCCTGCTGATTTCTGCTTATTTAAACCCAATTCAGCAAATGTGTTCTTTCTGCTTTCTTCTGCTAATTTAGGATTGTTCTTCCATTCCAGCTACATTGCAGAATGTTTTATCTAATTTCAGCTGTTTGTCAGGAAGTTCTTCTGCAATAAGCAGTCACACTGCATTTTTGCAGGAAAAGCAATTTCTCTAGTTTGTTTTAAAAAGAGGCTTCAACCCAGCACAGACAGGGACAAGTCTGCTTCAGGATCAACGCTTCTCTAGGAACACACCCAGGCTCCAGCAGAGACGAGATTAATCAGACCAGCTGCCAGCTGATCCTATTTGTCCCCCAAAATCAGTATTTATCCTCATAAAATAAACAAAATGTGCATCTATACCATGCAAATCATAGACATAAACATGGCTGAATTACTAATACACAAACTCTGCACTTTAGCATCTACACGTTTTGTATTGTGCATTTGTAACAACAAAAATACTCATAAACAGATTACAGTATACAGTATTCTCACTCTTGCAGGATCTGATAACCGCACAGAAAGAAAACAGGAATTAATTTTTATAAAAGCCTGTTTAGTTTTCATCTTTGGAAGTATAATGTTTAGAGAAGCAACACCTTAGAATCCTGCAGCATTTAATACATCACTTTGATGTACAAGATTCCTAAAATGTAGTGAATTAGGTCACTGTCCGCATTAAATTTAATATTAAGGATATGTTTATAGAGCATTGATTATTTTAAGTGTAAGAACATCATTTAGACTATACATGGACAACAGAGGGCCAAAGGTGGCACGTGGAAAATCTCCATCTGGCCTCCAATATCCAGCTCCAATATTGAGCTAAACATATTGTGGAGCAATACTTGGGCACTTTTTTTATTTTATGCGAGTTTGTCTTCATCTTTTATCATCTTAAAATGATTGCCTGTATGTTGATGAAAATCTGCACTTTATCAGTGAAACTCTAAGTCCAAATTAAATATCTTGGTCAAATACATGTGAAACCTTTAGATTAAGATAGGCCAAAACATTTGTTTTGCTTGGTAAGTTGTTTGTGTTGCCAGAATTAAGCCCTATTTGCATGGGATTAGTTTTACCTAGGGACCACATGCTATTTTTAATAATTATGGAGATTGTCTGTGTTGTTAATCCCGTGCTAATCGGCCATGTCAGTAATTTGTAAAGTAAAAATTCCCCCGCAAATTACCTACTATATTTTGCTGAACGCCAAGGTCCTGGGATAATTCTAATCCAATGCAAATAGGCATCTCTGTGATTTGGACAGAAATGGGCGGGATCCAAACGTAATTTGGCAGTTTTTGTTTTCCAAGTACAGTAAAATAATTTGGAAAAATATAGGACAAGGCTATTTTAAATGAACACGCTGTTCGCTTCAGCTTTTATGCTACTTCTTTCACCGCAGATAACAGCAGGTGCGGAGACGTGCGCGGTTGGTGATTAGCTGATCGATCGATCCATTATATTCAGCCGCTTCTTCCATTTCGGGTAGCGGGGGTCACTGGTGCCCATGTCCAGCCAGTACTGTGCGAGAAGTGGGCTACACCCTGGACAGGTTGCAAGTAACCGGCAGGCCACGTGCGTCTGCTGACAGGTTGTCCATCCGAGTTTAACGTGACTTTTTATTTTTACTTCTTTAACATCATATCCGGAAGATGTCCATAATTTCAGCTAAATCCGGTTATCCCATGCCAATGCGCCACATAAAAAGCAGACGTTGGGGAGATTATTTATTACATGTTATCCCTAAAACTAATCCCGTTCAAATAGGGCTTTAGACCCAACATTTTAAGAATCTAAAAATCAAACATATAGCATTTTTATTGTCATATTTTAAGCAAACAATATGTTGTCACAAGAGCCATTTTACAGAAAGCATGCTAACTGTGCTATAATAAGAAAAAGCCTGACATCTTTCAGATAATCCGTCTTAAAGAACATTTATTTTTCAATTCACCATGTTGCCCTCAGATTGTTTTAAACAACTTGATTTGGCCGACTGGAAATAAAACACTGCTGCTTTAGCTGAATGGCTCCAAAGTTTTCTGTTGTCAATGACCAACACCTTAGTCCAGGAGCTCGTAAACTCCTCAGTAAAATACATCAGATTGGTAAAAGCTCAGTGCTTTTGATAAATTCATTTAAACTCAGCAACAGGAAGGGTGTTAGGGGCTTATCTGATAGAGCTGTGGGTCTATTCATAGCATATCCCCTCTCTCCTCCTCCATCACTTCAAAACACTAATAAACCCTTTTCACCCACTTCCCTCCCTCCTCTTCTTGCAGCATCGGACAGGCGTTGGAGTGTAGGAGTCACTGATGAATTAATGAAAGCGCAGCAGGTCCCCGGTGGAGACACAGAAAGGTTGGAGGACAAAAAAAGTGACAGACACAGACGGGGATAGAGAAGAGGATACAGATGGAAGTGTGTTTGGGGACCGAGATGCGCTGCTCGAGTCACAGATTAGTGTGACTTATCGTATCTTCTCTGTCCAGTACAAATCTGCCCCGTCTTTTCTGTTAGCTGTGGATCAAACAGACTTTTTTGGGAGAGGTTATCTGAGAGGAGAGTTTCAGCTGTAGTGAAGTACACCGGACATAAATTTCCCAGCCCAGTGACTGTGGTAATTGATGGGAAGTTTCATATTCCAGTGGTGCACGGAAAACTGCATATCCTTCTGCTGCTTGGTGATATGCAAGTTATGTTCCTAGGTAACGCTCTACGATGTGAACAAACTGCCAATTGCACAATTGTTTTTTTATAATAACAAAACCCAATTGATCATTTCAGGCAGCTCAGGAACCTTCACTATGTTAATCACAAATATAGCTCGCCGTGTCACCATATCTTTAACACAACCACTTAAAAACCTTTTCCACCTTGGGGTGGTGGTAATTTCATAATGCGTGTTAGAAACTAAACGTGACTCACTTCTGGCAGAGAAAACCCCGCAAGTTGCATTCAGCTGGTGCAATATAAAAAAAAATAAGAGAAAATAATAAGAAAAAATAAGCCGAGCCATTTTGTGTGTCTGTGTTAATGATGGGTTGGTGTGGAAGGGAGCCCAACAGGGTGGGTGGACAAGGATTCACATGACAACGGTGAAAAGCACCGAGTATCTTCTCACGACTTCCACCCACTCCGCATAGCAAGCTGACTAACACGTTTTTTTTAGGGGCTAGACACCAAGCTCTCCTACAATCCCATACACACACATTAACCCACATAAACATGGATGCTCACACTTTGCCTTAAAGCAGAAACAAGTCACTTTCAGATATAACGAGTATACTAAAGTTAGAGCCATCTTAGTCAAACGTAATTTGACGAGAATGTGTGTTAGCACTCAGACAGAGAATATGTACAGTGGATTACTCAACTTTACCAAACAAAATTTAGTTCAATGTCTGTAAAAGTGACAAAGTTGGAGCCATTTTTGTGTTGACTAAAGGTGGATTACTGGTAGTTGTGGCAGCCATCTGAATTGGGTTGAATCTAAATGTTAAAGGGGACCACACATGCAAAATGCACTTTTTGATGTTTTTTTACTAAACTTTGGGTATTTACTTCATAAAAAAACAGTCCTTGTGCCAAAAAAATGCACCCAGTGGTTTATTTACTCTAAGTAGATTTATTTGTCTGTGATATAAACGGTCAGGTTCTCACTTCCTGCGGTTTGTTACGTCACAAACCGCAGCCAATCACCTCAAACCTGACCAGCCCCTCACCTAGCAACCCCTGGTTAGGTCCAGCCCCTCACCTAGCAACCCCTAGTTAGGCTCAACCCACTTCTGTATGAAACACATGACGGTTGTTTTTCATGATTTCATCTCATCTTTTGTTTATATGTTCTTAATTTCATGTGTACAGCACTTTGTTGCAGCTGCGGTTTTTTTAAATGGCTTTATAAATAAAGTATAAGTGTTATTTTTATGTTTTAGTTCAATTTTTAGTGTATTTGCGATCGCTCACAACGCGCAGCCGGCAAAAATTAAACGAGCAGACCCCCGTCGTAGGGACCGGCGTCAACGGGACCATCTTCTGGCACGATGGAGCGGAGCTTCAAGTGTACAGCCTCGTTGCAGCCTGGCAGAAGCCTCGCAGCAGCGAGGACCTTCTCCTTACGGATTAATTTAAGGGAGACACTTGTTGAACTTTGTGTTGTCTTGACTGGAACAGCGATAACTCCCAAAATCTCCGCGTGAACGAGCGGAGCTGGCGAAAACCGGAAGAGGAACAAGCTAACATTAGCATCGGATTCGGGTGGTCTCATGCTAAAAGGAGCAGCAAATTGCGGCGCGCTCAGACGGGTTTCGGTAAGTTATCTTAAGCTAACACTAACAGTAAGTCAAATGAGTAAAAAAAAGAGCTAATTTTAAAACAACAACACATTATACAGATACTGGCTGTTACAGAGGGCGTAAACAGATCGTTGAAGGGCGTGGACTTCAGAACTTCAATCAGAACCAGTCGTTCAAAACGAAAGTTAAAAATGGCAGAATTAAAAAGGGTATAATTGATTATCTAAGAATTATTTTGTGTATTAAATTGAATGAACACTGTTTTTTAACCCCAAAGAAATACCATAAACATTTTAAAAACATATATGTGGTCCCCTTTAAAGTTTTAGAATGACAACCAATAATTACTTTCTGACAGCTTCATTAAAATCTGGTGGTTCAGGGGAATTTGTGCCAACAGGCTGACAGTGTTGACTTTATCAGTTAATGCCAAAGCTTTAAGCAAAGATCATGTGCAAGAAAACATGGGAGTTGACTCCAAAAATTTATTGGTTGTAGATGTACATGCAATGACTACTTTCTGAGAATTTTGATAATATTTGTCCACTGATTTATACTTTTCTAGTGCTACAATATTTGGACATGTCCAGAGGAGGGACAGTGGGTATATTGGTAGAAGGATGTTAAAAATACATCTGCCAGGAAAAAGACAAAGAGGAGATATATGGATGCAGTTAGAGGACATGGAGGTAGGTGGAGTGAGGACAGAGGATGCCGAGGACAGAGTGAGGTGGAGGACTCGCTGTAGTGACACCTGAAAAAGGAACATTGTGGATGTGTACATCTATGCGAGGTCGCCAATCCTCTTATCGCCACAGGAAATGAGCCAGCCAATCACAAATCTATTTTTATCCCCCCATCAAAAGGCAGGTACATTAATAGATTTCACATTCTTTTTCACCCAGGATATCAGCCTTACATTGCTGCATTAGGGTGAGAGATTGGATTACAGAGATAAAAGAGCTGGACACACAAACGCCCTTAAAATATTAAATCCATAATAGCGGTCAGAAAAATAATTGTTCAATGATTTAATTTACAAACCAGATTCCAAAAAAGTTGGGTTACAAACAAATTGTGAATAAAAACTGAATGCAATGATGTGGAGATGGCAAATGCCAATATTTTATTCGTAATAGAACATAGATGACAGATCAAAAGTTTAATCTGAGTAAATGTAACATTTTAAAGGAAAAATATGTTGATTCAAAATTTCACAGTGTCAACAAATCCCAAAAAAGTTGGGACAAGTAGCAATAAGTGGCTGGAAAAAGGAAATTGAGCATATAACGAACAGCTGGAAGACCAATTAACACTAATTAGGTCAATTGACAACATGATTGGGTATAAAAAGAGCTTCTCAGAGTGTCAGTGTCTCTCAGAAGCCAAGATGGTAAGAGGATCACCAATTCCACCATTGTTGCACAGAAAGATAGTGCAGCAATACCAGAATGGTGTTACCCAGCGTAAAATAGCAAAGACTTTTAAGTTATCATCATCAACCGTGCATAACATCATCAAAAGATTCAGAGAATCTGGAACAATCGCTGTGCGTAAGGGTCAAGGCCGTAAAACTCTACTGGATGCTCGTGATCTCCGGGCCCTTAAACGTCACTGCACCTCAAACAGGAATGCCACTGTCAAGGAAATAACAGAATGGGCTCAGGAATACTTCCAGAAAGCATTGTCAGTGAACACAATCCACCGCTGAAACTCTACAGTGCAAAGAGGAAGCCATAAGCAAGCTCAGACATTTGCACTGGGCTAAGGTCATTTAAAATGGAGTGTGGCAAAATGGAAGACTGTTCTGTGGTCAGATGAGTCACGATTTGAAGTTCTTTATGGAACACGGTCTCTCTGGTCCATGTCATCTGGACCAGAGAGGACAAGGATAGCCCAAGTTGTTATCAATGCTCTGTTCAGAAGCCTGCATCACTGATGGTATGGGGTTGCATGAGCGCTTGTGGCATGGGCAGCTTGCATGTCTGGAAAGGCACCATTAATGCAGAGAACTATGTTCAGGTTCTAGAACAACATATGCTCCCATCTAGACGTCATCTCTTTCAGGGAAGACCCTGCATTTTTCAACAAGATAATGCCAGACCACATTCTGCAGCAATCACAACATCATGGCTACGTAGAAGAAGGATCCGGGTATTGAAATGGCCAGCCTGCAGTCCAGATCTTTCACCTATAGAGTAGGGCTGAACGATTAATCGCATTTGCGATAATCTCGCGATATGAACGCGATTGTCTAATCGCACGGGCTGCAATTTGACTGGTCACGTGACATGGGAGTGAGCCGAGCCGAGCGGAGCAAAACAGAGCAGGAGGGATGGGGGACACCGCGCGCTCCAACACAGTTGCTTCAGGCTCGAAAGAAGTCATAAAAGTTAAAAATTCAGGTAAGTTAGCCCATGTAAACGTGTATCTGATCTTAGAGGCTGAAACACAGAGACAGCGGGAGATAAACAGAGCGCGAGCTGGTCATGTGACCGGGCCTGTTGTTGACGGTGCCCTGTTAGCAGCTAGCTCAGCAAGCTAACGTTCTGTGTGAAAAAGCGCATTCATTATCTGATTTTTTTTTTTTAAACAGTTTTGTCATTAGTGATATGAATTAATACAGAACCAGTAAAACACACGTTTCACGCAAGCTGATTGTTTTTAAACGCGGTGTTTAATGATTGTTAGCTTTAGCGTAGCTATTTTATTTATTTTTTTAACGTAGCTATTTAGATTAGGTGATGCAATTTCTCATTACGTGTATTACCAAACCTGGTCGTGATGTCACGACTACTGTATTATACTATCCTTTTTATTGTCCGTTTTAAATAAAAATGTTAATTATTATGTTCAGTAATGTGAAGCTATTTAGTCATCACGTTTTGCATTCACTTAACGTTGACAAACTGTGAAAAGCTAAAACCTGTACATTGTTTTTAACTAACAAAGTGAGAAGATTTGTGAGTGAGAGTGGAGTATGTGAATGTGTGTATTTTTTTTGTATTACAGGACATGCACTAAAGGATGACAGAGTGTCAAGAGCAAGAAGATGGTGAGGCACTTCTCCCACAGTTGGAAGAAGAAGGCAGCAATGACTGAAGCACAGAGGGAGCTCAAACTTCCTGAACACAGCCTCATCACTGAATGTTCCAAGAGGTTGTTTTTTTACATCTGAAACATTTAATAAGAACAGATACTAGTTTATTTTGTGTTCACTTGAGTTTGAATTCCCAGAACGAGTTGGTTAAAGCAGATTCTCTATGTTTTTTGCACTTTATTTTTTATGATGTTACTGGCTGGAAAGCAGCAAGTTAAATTTTTTATATCTAATTTTTTATATTTATTTATTAACTGTCGTGTGAAGTTCAAACAGTAGTTAGGAAGTTCACTTGTTTGGTACTATTGTGTTTATGAAACAAGAAAAAATAGAAATGGTGAAAAGAAAAGTCATACATTTGCTTGTTTTATTGTAATCTCTGCTTTAAATAAATCTGACATTGTTTATTATAAAACAGCTTGATTTATTGCTTCTGTTTGTTGAAAAATACTTGAGAAGGTATTAAAAAAATAATCGCATTTTAAATCGCAATCGCAATTTATAGAAAAAATAAATCGCAATTAGATTATTTTCCAAAATCGTTCAGCCCTACTATAGAGAACATTTGGTGCATCATAAAGAGGAAGGTGCGACAAAGAAGGCACAAGACGATTGAACTGTTAGAGGCCTGTATTAGACATGAATGGGAGAGCATTCCTATTTCTAAACTTGAGAAACTGGTCTCCTCTGTCCCCAGACGTCTGTTGAGTGTTGTAAGAAGAAGGGGGGATGCCACACAGTGGTAAAAATGGACTTGTCCCAACTTTTTGGGATTTGTTGACGCCATGAAAATTTGGAAAAAAACTTATTTTTCCCTTAAAATGATACATTCTCTCAGTTTAAACTGTTGATCTGTGATTTGTGTTCTATTCTGAATAAAATATTAGCTGTTGGCACCTCCACATCATTGTATTCAGTTTTTATTCACAGTTTGTTTAGTGTCCCAACTTTTGCAGTAGACTCGTATATATTATGAGTCTACTGCATAATTTGTAATAACTGAGTGAAATCAGCAGCCATGTTTTGTTGACAACAATTACGAATATTTTGTTTGCAATCAATCATTGATGAGCACACTCTGGATATTCTCGGCACGTGAGAGATATTGAGTCAGTAAAAAATTCCCCCTTTTTAAAAAGAGTCAGAGAACAATGGACTCGGAAAAGACGGGGCAAAAACTAAAAATACAAAGTTCTTCCATCTTCGTCTGAAAGGAAATGGTGACTAAAAGCTATAAGAATGAGAGTTAACATAAGTACTTCTTTTGGAGAGGAAGTGGAGCGGTGAAGAGTCTTAAAGCTAAAGTTGAGGTTAAGATCAGATTCAAATGAGCTGTGCCAAGATATTCCAAACTGTAACAAGAGAATTTCCATAAATGATAGCCAAATTTAGTTGTAAACAAAGGTGAGGAATATTTGCCATTTTCTGTCGCAACTTTTACAAACATCCTGATGAGTTTGAGTTACATTAAACCCCCAAAACAATTATTTAATGGAGAAACTTTGTTAGAAGTACAAAATAAAATTCAAAAACACTGAAAAATTGTATGATAGGTCCTATTGCTTTAAGCTAGACGGATCCTTGTGTATGAATGAGAAAGAGACAAATCTGTAAGAGGTTTAGACTTTCACTTAGAGTCATAGCATTACTGATGAAGGCCACAAACATTAAAAAGCAGGGGGTCCACACATAAATCTGTTGATCCCCCCACATTGTAAATGCACCTGTATATGACATCCTCGTCCCTTCTCAGAAATTCACGCATCATGCACACCATCAGGGTTGTCATTATATAAGAGGGAGGAAGGGGAAGGGAAAAAATCTGGCTATTTTTACATCCGCAAAACATCTTCGAAAGCAAATATGAGCATACAGTGGATTATCGCCAATGACAGGATGAAAATAAGAGCAAGGTGAATACAAAATAGCCAATGAAGATGAAGATATTAGTCATTCAGGTTGGGAAAAACTGTGCAGAGTTGAAAGGGGGCGGGGAGGGGGGTGTTCAGAGACCAGGCTGACAGGATTATGGGAGCATGACAAACTGAGAAATGTATTTTGTCTCTAAGGGAATGAAAGAATGACAGATATTCAAACATGTTGCACGCACAACAATCAGATCTACCGTCATTCCACCAGTTAGCCACGTCTACTACGATGCCTATAAACGTGTACAGACGAGCTTGGTTGGCTGAATCTTTTCTTCAGCTAGTAAATCCAGGCAAACCGAGTCAAATTCAAAGTACATATTCAATCCTGTGTGGGTGGCAGCAACCACGGCTAGTATAAACACAAGCTGATGTCCGAACCCAGCTGCCAACTCATTCTGAAGCCTTTCTGACCCACTATGAATCAGTGACAAACAGACTGAGCTAACTCAGATTCTTTTTTTCTCATTTTAAAAACACCGAACAGACCGTCCATCTCGCAAATTAACTTAGAAAATTAATTGGCTTACAACAAAATTAGTCTTTTATAATCAACGTTAACATAGCAACATTTTTGTTAGCGCTTAAAAACACAGCAAACACTCTCTTGATCTGAAACACTCCGTATACTGCAACTATAATCATCGTGAATATCAGAAGATTATTCAAATAGAAGAAAATTAAACACTTATACTGTAAGTTTAACTACATCTACACAATCAATGCACATTTAAAGTAACAATGGCACTTCTTAACTATAATATTAGTAAAAGAAATGTTGATTACAGAAAATGTACATCTTCACAGCAGCATCTTCTCCCAGTTCAATAATTTCACTGAATGGTTCCTCGTCAGAGTCCAAGTTCCCATAACGCAGATTCAGAAGATGTTACACTGACACAAGCTGCAGTTCACTAAAGGAAGGTGACGAAGGAAACACGTTCTGGAGAATGTTGTAGAACTGGCTGAAGGCTAGTTCATTCACATTACTCGTGCTTGCACAACTTGGGATAAGCCCACACACAAAAATCCCAACAAACCCCCCTGTTATCATTCTTACCGTACATCGATCGTGATGTGGGAATCTTTCACAACAGAGCTCTCCTTAAAGCAGCTTCAGTCCCTCATTCAGACACAACGCTGTGCTGAGGCACTGGAAATACACACAAGCCTTCCTGTACACACACACACACACACACACACACACAGAGCTCACTCTGGGATAAATGCCCGCACGTGTGCATGGAGCTCAAAAGCATATGAGCGTGCTTGGCGATTGGTGCAGAGCCCACTTCTGCACCAAGGATCTGGGTACTGAAATGGCCAGCCTGCAGTCCAGATCTTTCACCTATAGAGAACTTTTGGCGAAAGAGGAAAGGTGTGACAAAGAAGGCCCAAGGCAATTGAACAGTTATAGGCCTGTATTAGACATGAATGGGAGAGCATTCCTATTCCCAGATGTCTGTTGAGTGTTGGAAGAAGAAGGGGGGATGCCACACAGAAGGGGGGATGCCACAGTGGTAAAAATGGACTTGTCCCAACTTTTTTGGGATTTGTTGACGCCATGAAATTTTGAAACAACATATTTTTCCCTTAAAATGATAAATTCTCTCAGTTTAAACTTTTGATCTGTGATTTGTGTTGTATTCTGAATAAAATATTAGATGTTGGCACCAGTGTTGTTTTTGACAACCATTTTGATTTTAGTTTTAGTCTTAGTCTTTTAGACTAAAACACTTCTTAGTTTTAGTCAGTTTTAGTCATTTCTATATTTAATGGTTTTAGTCCAGCTTTAGTCGACAAAAACAAAAAAAATTTAAGTCTAGTTTTAGTCTTTAAAA
>JBBPBX010029455.1:25820-35875 GCA_038048925.1 Garcialebias charrua
AAAAATGCTCTCTGAAAAGTGCAAACAACTGTTTTTAAACAATTCAGCTTCAAGTAACAATGACTTACATGAGGTTTCAATGTATCTGAACTTAATGTAAAATAATGTATAAGCCCCAGAGAACTGCACTGCAGCAAATAAATAAATAAATAAATCAAAAAGACCCAACACCACATTGAACAGACACAGTTCAGTCAATTCATCTGCAATAAATTTAGAATACTCAATATCACAATCTAAAAGGAAGTTCCACAGAGCAGGTTTTAGGACTCCCAGCATTCTAAATAACTTTCACAGTAAGAGCTGGAGTCATCTCCCAGAACCAACACAGACTTTATTTATTCATGTTCCTCAGAGGGAAAATTAACCTTCTTAATTAAACTGTCAGCCTCAAATAAATACATCTCATTTAAATGCTTTTTATTTTAATGCTTGTAGGGTTTTGGTTTAAAATCTCTACATTAAGAAAGGAGGGGGACGTTGTTTGTGTGTTCAGCAGTGTGTCTGTGTAGTTCTGACACTAATTTAAATTAGTTGCTGAAATCATTTGACCCACGTCACGTACCTGAACATTGATTCGCTGCAGATGGAGTCCAGCCAAACTGAGTTTTATTTAGAACAGGGAAGAGCTGCTATCAGAGGCTGCAGCTCACGCCTCAAAAAGAACACGCGCGCACACACATGAACGGACTCCCCACTAGCTGCCCGCTCTCTCTCTGCTAGCTGCCCGCTCTTCGTCTCTCGCTCATTTGACCCACGATTCGCTCGAAAGGGAGATTATATTGTCAGTCAGATGGAGGAGGCAGAGTGCAACTTGTTTCTAAAACTATATTTTGTCCCGTGTGAAGAACTCTGCATTGTTTTGACTGAAGCCGCATATATGCTTGTTTTCCTAAGACCCGCCTTCCTGTTAGTAATTGGTCAAAACAACGTGAGCTTCAATGTGATTGTAAAATAATCAGTTTGTCCATCAATCAAAGTTAAGTTGAGGTTGACCGTTTGGTCAAAATCCGGAAAGCCGTCCGTCAATAATTTAAAATTATCGACTGACCACCAACTAACATTTTCGTTCAGTCTCATCTCGTCAATGAAAACTCACACACATTTCGTTATGTTTTAGTCATTAAAGAGCAGTGTTTATTTCGTTACCGTCTCATTATTGTCATGAAAAAAGGGGGCATCAACGAAAATTTTTCGTCATCGTCTCGTTAACGAAAACAACACTGGTTGGCACCTCCACATCATTGCATTCAGTTTTTATTCACAATTTGTTTAGTGTCCCAACTTTTTGGGAATCCGGTTTGTAGCTCCAGTCTATTTTTGTTTGTGGATCCTGTTCACACTTGACTCAGAGACCCAGCTGGGTGAAGACTCACAGGCTTCATCAGTGTGCTCAGTTTTTAACCCAACATTTGATTAAAGTTTCAGCTGAAACTCAGGATTGTTCACAATTCACATCATTATCCACTTCGTCATCTTGACTAAATTCTGTTTCTAAAGAATCAGAATCGTCTCTATAAGCATTTAGATCTGGGTTTTTTGTGTCATTTCTCCTTCACCAGTTGCTGAATGTATGTGGTCACATGAGCTACTGGTTGGAAGGTCAATGACTTCAACGTTGATGAAGCTGTGAGAACAAAAGTTTCTCTTCATCATCCTCAATCTTAAAAATAAACTACAGTTAATGAAAATCTGGAGACATCTGTCTCCTCCATACCGAGCTGCTCTTCCCTCAGAATGGTCCACGGTTCCTCCTCTTCCTCTTTTATGTGGAGACAATTTGCATCCTGCTGGTCCACATCAGGCCACTGTTCTTCAGGAGCTTCTTCCTTAATCAGCACTGACTTCTGAACATCTGCAGGAACCACTGGAACACATGTAAAATACAGTAAGGAGAACTGTAGCTTTACATTAAAACTAGGGCTGGACAATAACTCATTATGTATGTCACAATAACAATCCATTGTTAGACTGATGGTCCTCCTTGATCATGTGAACAGCTAGTTTTGAATGTCAACACTGGTTGATCCACTATAATAAGGTGCCATTTATAAAGCTGAGCTGAAAACAGCTCCTGAGACTGAAGAAGTCATTCGGATGAAAGACGAAACATTTCTACAATTTTTTTTAAACCCGTCCAGAGGACCCGACTTAACATTTTTAGATTTTTCTACCCGGGTTATTGAGAATGCATCTGGATATCTGAAATGTATATACAGTATTCTGATTTGTGTTTGGGGCTGATGTGTATTGTTTTTTGACCGCACGCATGCAGCACACGCACGTCTGGACGTGCTTAATAATGCTGGAGATAAATTTACGTAAAGATACTAGAGAAAGTGAGACTGGGACTCTGTCAACAGCGAGTCAGGACACTTAACGGCTGCACCAGTGATTCACAGGGAATCACTTTACATATCGAATCGTCCCAAATTGAGAAATATATTCTGATAAATGTTTTGGCCATACTGTCCAGCCCTAGCCTGGCCCTCGCCTTCCTGCACAGCTCCGCTCAATTCTCATTAGCCTGGCCCTCGCCTTCCTGCACAGCTCCGCTCAATTCTCATTTCCCTTCACTGCACAGTCTGGGACTTCTCTCATAGACAAGGATTTCTCCGGTAGATTTTTGACCGGACCAATCAGAGAACAGAAGGGGCGGAGTTTTTGGCCCCTAACCTACGCCCCCACCTGTCCCAGCGCAGCCAGCTCGCAGCCGCATGTTCTCATTCAAAGCGATGCAGGACTGTTGTATAAATGACACAAATGTATTAATTTCCCCTTCTTAATCCCTTATCTGGAGTTTTCTTTTGTTTTTTTGGCCAAAAGTCAAGTGTTCGCTCCCTCCTCCCTCCTCCTCCTCCTCCTCTCCCTCCGCTGAACAAGGAAATGCCTCAGGTTGTCACGAGAGAATTAAAGTCAGGTTTTAAGTTGCTGCCCGAGTCCCATCAGATTTCCTGGTCTTCTGGTGTGTTGGACCAGCGCTCCATGGTTTTATTTTATTTTATTAGGACGTTTTATTATCATATAAACACAGAATATACAACGGAGCGAGAGAAAATTCAGCAGGAGGCGGAGCTGAAGTCAAGTTCAGCAGACCACGGGGGAGCAGCCATCAGCAGANCAGTCCTCACCTCCTTCTACAAATGTGCAGTGGAGAGCATCCTGAGCTCCAGCATTAACGTGTGGCATGGAGGCTGCACAGCTGCAGAAAGAAAAGCTTAGCAGAGAGTGCTGAAGGCTGCACAGAGGTCTGTTGGAGTCAGTTTCCCCACCATCATAGACATCTACACCTCCAGATGCAGGAAGAGAGCCACCTGCATCATAGGACCCCACTCACCCAGCACACACACTTTTTGCCCCACTTCCCTCAGGAAGGAGGTTGAGGAGCATCAAGTGGGGTTGATGCTGGAGACCGGTCCTTTTCTGTTGCCGGCCCAAAAGCCTGGAACAGCCTCCCCTTTGAGCTGTGTGTCACCTCTGATCTGACTCTGTTCAAAACCAGACTGAAGAACCACTTGTTTAAAAAAGCTTTCAGTGTGTATGCTGGTGAAGATTCTCAGTCGTCCAGGACATGATAAAATCAGAACAAGCGCTCAATACAAAAACAACTGGACTTTATTTGTTGCAGAAAACGTTTCACCCTTTATCTGAAGGGCTTTTTCAATTTTATCTGAAGGGCTTTTTCTTTCAGTGTGTAACTTTTATTACTTTTGGTATTTTAGTATGTAGCATTTTTATTTCCACTGCCTCCTTTTATTGCTGCCGTTTTTATTTTCACTGATTTATTGTACCGGTTTTTATATTTTCTGTCCTGTTAAGCACCTTGGTCAATGCAAGGCATTGTAGGAAGGTGCTATACAAATAAAGTTTATTATTATTATTACAGTATTAAGTGTATGTTACAGGTCCCGAGAGTCAGGACTGCTGCAACAGTGATGACACGCCATCTGAAGAATAATAAAATTAGGAGTCAGAGATAACAACCATTGTTTCGCCGTTTAAATCCAGAAAGCATGTTTATTTGTAGGATTTGTTAACAAACAAATATTTTACAGTGTACCTGTATGGTATTAATGATTTACAAACCTGATTTCCTTCTTTTACCAGTGTTACAGTAATTAACTTTTTCACATTTTCACCCTTCACTTAGATGAAGACAATGTGTCAAACAGGATAAATCAACAGTTTTAATTTTCACCCTTCACTTAGATGGACAATATGTCAAACAGGATAAGTCAACTGTTTTAGAGATCTACTGCATCTAGCTCTATCCATCCATCCATCTTCTTCCGCTTATCCGGGGTCGGGTCGCGGGGGTAGCAGCCTAAGTAGGGAGGCCCAGACTTCCCTCTCCCCAGCCACTTGGAGCAGCTCCTCCGGGGGAATCCCAAGGCGTTCCCAGGCCAGCCGAGAAACATAGTCCCTCCAGCGTGTCCTGGGTCTTCCTCTGGGTCTCCTCCCGGTGGGACATGCCCGGAACACCTCACCAGGGAGGCGTCCAGGAGGCATCCTAACCAGATGCCCGAGCCACCTCAACTGGCTCCTCTCGATGTGGAGAAGCAGCGGCTCTACTCCGAGTCCCTCCCGGATGACTGAGCTTCTCACCCTATCTCTAAGGGAGAGTCCAGCCACCCTGCGGAGAAAACTCATTTCAGCCGCTTGTATCCGAGATCTTGTTCTTTCGGTCATAACCCAAAGCTCATGACCATAGATGAGGGTGGGAACGTAGATCGATCGGTAAATTGAGAGCTTTGCCTTTTGACTCAGCTCTCTCTTCACCACGACAGACCGGTACAGCGCCCGCTTCACTGCGGACGCTGCACCTATCCGCCTATCGATCTCACGCTCCAGTTTTCCCTCATTCGTGAACAAGATCCCGAGATACTTAAACTCCTCCACTTGGGGCAGGACCTCCTCCCCGACCCGGAGAGGGCATGCTACCCTTTTCCGGCTCAAGACCATGGCCTCGGATTTGGAGGAACTGATCCTCATCCCGGCCGCATCACACTCGGCTGCAAACCGCTCCAGTGAAAGCTGTAAATCACGAACTGATGAAGCCAGTAGGACCACATCATCTGCAAAAAACAGAGAAGCGATTCTAAGGTCACCAAAACGGATCCTCTCAACACCTTGGCTGCGCCTAGAAATTCTGTCCATAAAAGTTATGAACAGAATCGGTGACAAAGGGCAACCTTGGCGGAGTCCAACTCTCACCGGAAACGAGCCTGACTTACTGCCGGCAATGCGGACCAAGCTCTGACACCGGTCGTACAGGGACCTAACAGCCCTTATCAAAGGGCCTGGTACCCCATACTCCCGGAGTACCCCCCACAGAACCCCCCGAGGGACGCGGTCGAATGCCTTCTCCAAGTCCACAAAGCACATGTAAACTGGTTGGGCAAACTCCCACGCACCCTCCAGGACCCTGCTGAGGGTGTAGAGCTGGTCCAGTGTTCCACGACCAGCACGAAAACCACACTAGCTCTATATTTACTGAAATAAGCATTAAAATATACACCGACTTTAACTGAACACGATCAAAAATAAAATGACAAGACTTACAAAACAAATGCAGAATCTAACCTTGGTCCACCTTTAACCTCAGTTCCCACACTTGGTCTGAATATCATTCAAACAAAACAAAGTGAAACTCAAAACCCGGAGTTAGTAAGATATCAAATCCTTCTATTTACTTTCCCTCGCGAGACCTTCCCAGCGCGGGCTGGCATACTGCCAAATTTAACGTGACTGTTTAAACTTGTGACTACTGGCAAAAGTGGTGCACAGAAACCGCCACACAGTGATACGTGCTGGTCACATAAGAACATCTTACATCGTAGTTGTGATGTGTTTTCACCATGTCTCTGTCCTCTCTAGAGCAGGTCATGTGCAGCCTGAAACCATCTGGCTCCCCCTTCGATGTGGTCCCCCCTCGGCTACTAAAGGAGGTTTTTCACACTCTAGGTCCCTCCATTCTCTCGATTGTAAATAGCAGTCTATCCTCGGGTGTGGTGCCAAAATCATTAAAACATGCTGCTGTTCAACCCCTCCTGAAAAAACCAAACCTCGACCCGTCAGTATTATCCAATTTCAGGCCTGTCTCCAGACTCCCATTTGTTTCTAAACTTCTAGAGAAAATAGTTGAGTCCCAACTAAAGTGCTTCCTGGAGGATCACGCTATCCCCGAGCTATTCCAGTCTGGCTTCAAATCCCTCCACAGCACTGAGACTGCCCTACTGAAGGTTTTTAACGACATCTTCCTATCCACAGATACTGGTGACTCTGTGCTGCTTGTCCTATTGGACCTCACATCCGCTTTCGACACCATCGACCATGAGATCCTCATTGCTAGGTTGGAGCAGTGGGTGGGCATCTCAGGATCAGCCCTAAACTGGTTCAGATCCTACCTCTCTGACAGGTCTTTTTGTGTGTCCATCAATGATTTTACTTCTGCAGTGGCGGCTCTTAAATGGGGGGTTCCGCAGGGGTCCATCCTGGGTCCTCTCTTGTTCTCCTTATACCTGCTGCCACTCGGTGCTATTTTCCGGAAACACAATATACCCTTCCACTTCTACGCTGATGACTGTCAAATTTACTTCCCCCTAAGACAAAATGGTACAGGCTCTATTCAACCTCTGCTCGACTGCCTGGCTGACATCAGGGACTGGATGGCTTTAAATTTCTTAAGCTTCAACGATAAGAAGTCGGAAGCCATATTGTTCCTTCCCAATGACACAACCTCAAACCACTGCATTGACCTGTCTGCTCTACCCCTGTCCGAAAAACAAAAAGTCACAAATCTGGGAGTGATAATGGATCCTTCCATGAAACTCAACAGTCATGTAAACATGATCGTCAAATCCTGTTTTTTCCAGCTGAGGCGTCTGTCTAAGCTGAAGCCCATATTATCAAATAATATAATAATAATAATAATAATAATAATGTCTATTCCTGTCATCTGCGTATGTTCCCATACACAGACGAAATTCGTCTCTGCATTTAACCCAACCACCTACCAGGTGGTGCAGTGAGCAGCCCGAAAGCGCTCGGGGAGCTGGAGAAATAGGTGTGCACTCATAGACACCCCAAGCTGGGTAGTGGCCGGGGCGCGAACCCGCGACCTTCGGATCCGTAGTCAAAAGCCCTGCCACTAGACCATCTTGGCTCCAAACAACCTGGAGACAGTGATTCACGCATTCATTACATCTAGGCTTGATTACTGCAATTCCCTTCTGCTTGGCGTCAGTCAAGCCACCATTGCACGATTACAACTGGTTCAGAACGCAGCTGCCCGATTTTTAACCAGCACACGCAAAAGAGAGCACATTACACCAGTCTTGGCCTCCCTTCACTGGCTACCGGTTCATCTTCGAATCCAATTCAAAATTCTCATGTATGTCTACAAATCGCTGAACAGTCTCGCCCCCGCCTATCTCTCGGATCTGATACACCCATATGTCCCTCCACGTGCTTTGAGGTCAGAGGATCAGGTACTCTTAGGCCCTGTTTACACGGACACTGTGTGGGGGAAACGGATGTTTTGGGTATGTTAATTAGGTGAAAAGTTTTGCGTTGACACGGTCGAATTCTGTGGATACGACTCTCTCCCCCTCCACCCCCCCGTCCTCATGATTTCACTGTAGTTACCATGCTGGGCCTCTAGATGGCGCTGTGATTTTTGGAACCTTCACTACTGCGCATGCGCTGCCTGAGGTAAACAGTGCAGCTGCCTCGTCTGTTTTCCTCTCTGGCTAAAATCAGCTAACTACAAGTTGTTGTCAACAAGTTAAAGCTGGAATTTGGATAAGAGTCAACAGATTTGACACCAAGTGGGGCCGCTTCATCTGCGCACCAGTTGCTGACTGGACCGGAACCGAGTCAACATGTCTGACTTTAGTCCGTGAGAATCAGCTGATTTACAGCAGCGCTACAAGGTAAACAATGTTCTTAATAATGTTTCCTTGTGTTTAGTTCGATCACAGAACAACCAACTGAGGTTTTATTTTTTTTTTCCTGCGAGGTCGAAGCTGTTCCACGAAGCGGACCGGCGGTTCGGATGTGGGTCCAGTGTTCCACCAGGATGAACAACAGAGTCCAGTTCATTAAAGTTCGGTTAACGTGTTTTTAAAAGTGTTCAATTTAATTCTCAGTGTTTGTGACATGAGTTTGTGGTGTTGAATAAATAAATAAATTAAAAATCAACCTGGTGTCTTCATTTTCAACATGCAGCATGTTAGGCATGACGTAACGAGTCCAGATAGCTTCATTTAGCTCAGATAAATGTAAATATCTCCCACGCTAACATAAATACTGTTTATTATTGTTAAACTGTTAATATATAGCACATTTAGTATGTTATAGTGCAGCGTGACACGTGAAATGTCCGACTGCCTCGTTAACAGACAACTGGATCCAGGCAGCTGCTCTCTTCCAACACAGATGCAGGTAAGGTGTAGAATAATTAAATATGAGAATCAAAATATATTCCATCAGCTATAGTTCAGAAAGTGGTGCGTGTGTCCACTGTCCAGTCCACCGCCATTGTTAAAATGCCGGCTGTCTGCGCGTGCGTGCTGCGTGCATGTGTTCAAACAAAAGCTCCACGGGAGATGTTTACATTATCAACGGGGGGTCTGCGAAAAAGTTCCACCTTGAGAGCAGGGTCAGAAAAGTATCGGTGTCATCGAGGGGGGCCAGCAGCGTCGTGTAGGCGATAAGCAAAGTCGCAAAGAGAAAGTAGCGGTTACACTCAAAATACGCGCCGTGTAAACTGGCCCTTAATAGTTCCAGAAACTCGCCTTAAGCGCAGGGGTGACAGGGCGTTCTCTGTAGCAGGCCCAAGACTCTGGAACGAGTTACCGCTGCTCATCAAACAGGCCCCCTCCCTCTCGGTTTTCAAATCCCGGTTAAAAACTCACTACTACTCCATTGCTTTCAATGCCAGCTGATTTGTATTGGATCGTTTTATTTATGATCTGCAATGTTTTTATGTTTTTCGTGTTGTACTTCATTGTCTGTGTTGCCTGTTGCGTGTTTGTTTGTCCAGCACTTTGGTGTGGACTTGTTCCTGTTTAAAGTGCTTTATAAATAGAATGGTATGGTATGGTATGAAGAATAATAAAATTAGGAGTCAGAGATAACAACCATTGTTTCGCCGTTTAAATCCAGAAAGCGTGTGAAGCCCATAGATATCATATATAGAACACTAGATACCCCATGGACTGCTCTCGCCTATTGGAGCCGACGAGATTTCAGGCGGCCATCTTGAAGATGTCGTCAGCTCCACTCAGCCTTATATATTTGGCTGGCACAATAAAGTATCAGCGCATTTAATCAATCATAACACGCTGAATAGTAATCCCATTGTCACATATTTAAATTTTAGGCATACAGCTATTAAAACTGCATGTATAGGAACGTATAGTTTAGCATATTTAAATAATTTTGGTGGAATACAATACTTTAATGTATGACATGTTTAGCAAGATACAACCAAAGATGCAATTTATTCACACACACATTATGTATACATATTCAGATACTGTAATAATACATATATTCAGATATAGCTATATAAATATATACTGTATATATATATAACTATACTGTATATAACTATATATATATAAAACATATATATATATATATATATATATATATATATATATATATATATATATATACAGGTAGTCCCCGATTTACGAGCGAGATCCGTTACAACGAGGCGCTCGTAAACCGGAAATCTCGTAATTTGGAACGGTTGCCATGTCTCTCGTAAGTCCGGAATTTCGCTCGTAAATTGGAACGGTTTCGCTAGCGCGACTACAAACACTCGTTTTTCATCAAAAAACTGCTTATGAGTGCATAAAAATGATCGGAAACGTGTGTCCATATGTTTAGCTAACTAACTGTGGTGAAAAAACACATGAAAACTCAGTATTTTTTGCGTTTTTTCCAAAAATTCGCCAGCTCGTAAGTCTGGAACCTCGTAGATCAGAGCGCTCGTAATTCGGGGACTACCTGTATATATATATATATATATAATATACAGTATA
>JBBPBX010029456.1:16803-35875 GCA_038048925.1 Garcialebias charrua
CTGCCTTCTCATAGAGCTTTCCTCCCTTAAATGGTAAATGGTATATGGAGCTTATTTATATAGCACTTTCCAGCCCCCTGTGAGGAGCCCCAAAGCGCTTTACAATACCAGCCATCCACCCATTCTTTCAGACATTCATACACCGGTAGTGGTAGCCTGCCTTGCAAGGCGCCATCCAGACCTACCGGGAGCAACTCATGCACTTAGAAAATACAGTAGCAATATTACAGATTTTTTTATGTTACCGGTACATATTATATCAGGTGATCATTCCAATCATAAACAAATAATAAGTTTAATAAAGTACAACTATATAGCAGTAGTGGTAATCAGTGCTCAACATTTTATGCAGCGAAAATATGAAATCTTAACAGCCTGGAGTCCATGTCAGAGTTTTAACATTTATGACATTTAAACTGTTACTTTCCGTGAAAGAAGACAATGAAAGATGGTCATCAGAAATTCAAACCATCATGGTATACAGTATAGGTTTTTGTTGCCTCCCTAATGTAATTATTCCTACCTGATGTCATCACTTGTCTCCTCTATCACTGACCTCGTGTCTGTCTCCTTCACCCTTTGTCTGTGGCATTCTGCACTGTCATATGGTCAAAAAAGCATTATATATTAGTTGTAAAAATTACAGATCTTAATACAGTTTTTAAAAATAATGTTTACATGTTATTGCTTGGGATTAAGTAGCTGTTCCCTCACTTCCACCTGCATTAGACCAACCTGTTGCCTTCCCCAGTCTGTCCTGATTCCTCTGTCATCTTCTCTTCCTTCTCTCCATCCTCACAGCTGAATGACATTAATTTTGTGTTAAGTAGGTTTAAAAATACAGCAGTCAAACCACAATAGAAATGAAACTTTAATTTAAATGATCTCCTTGTTGGATAACAGTTACTGACTGGACATTTCATCTGATCTGACTTACCAGATACATCACAACACACACCACTGTAGTGATATTAAATAAGACATTTAAACTCAAGTGTCCCTCTGCCAAAAAGGTTGGTAACATGGGTCACCAACCTTTTTGAGTCTAAGGGCTATAGTGACACTGAGGACTAATTTGTCTGATACACACATAAACTTGTACAACTCATCTTTAATTAAAGAATCAATAATAATTAATGTACATATGAGTGAATAAATTGCAGCACTGCATTGGAACATAGCTGGGAACTGCCACCACAACAGTTTAGCTTTCCTGTGTTGTTTCCTGAGTTTTATTTAGGTCATTCTTACACTTAGTGTGTGGATGTGTGTGTGTGTGACACGTATCAAATATTCATAAAAATATTAAACAAATCACGTCTATAGGGGAGGCATCATTTATTTAACAGTCAAATATGGGATGATTCCTATATTAGGCTAGCTTTAGCTAACCTGAATATTTACAAGCCTCCTGTCCTGCTCATATACACTGACTGTACTTACCTACTATCTTTTAACCACATTGAAAGGCTTTTTTTCATCCTGCCAACAACTTCCTTCTCCCTTTTTCTGTTTTGCGCCCTGGAAAGTTTTTTTCTGCTGCTCCAGTGCACGAGTGAAAAAAAATAAATAAATAAATAAATAAATAAATAAATAACGCGCCTGTGGGTGCGTGTTCACACTCACAGCACCTGTGTGTGAAGGGAGAGCAGCGAGACAAGAGGAGGGAGGTGAGGGAGCAGGGGGGGGCGCCTAATCAGTGCTGTTCCTGTTATTGTCATTTCATGCAGTTAAAGAAAATGCCTGCTAGAAAAACGTTTTTTTTTTTCTTTTCTTCTAGAGACGCTTTTGACGCCCCTTAAGTCCAGCGCCCCCATGCGGTGCATCCACGGCATAGCACCCATTTGCGCCACTGCGTGCTGCACGTTACTTTCACTTTTGCATTTTAAAAATAATAACTAATAGTTTTCTTTTGCCTGTGACTTATTTGCAGTATGATAAATGGTAGGAGCATAATATATGATCCCAATGTTTTGTTGGTCCTTTTTTTTGTTGTAAATAATAAATGACGTATTTTTGCACATTTATTTATTTATTTATTTTGCATCTTAAGATCCTATGACATCATCTCAACTCAAGTTCTACTCAAGCTTTATTATGTTAATGTCGAGTTAAAAAATTATGTACTCGTTCAACCCCTAATTTTAGCTACATCTACTAGCATTTTTAGCTGCATCTACTAGCATATTCAGCTATATCTACCGGTACTAGTATATGTTGCTATATCTACTAGTATATTTAGCTACATCTACTAGCATTTTTAGCTGCATCTACTAGCATATTCAGCTATATCTACTAGTATATTTTGCTATATCTATTAGTATGTGGCAGCACGGTGGCACAACTGGTAGAGCTGTTGCCTCTCAGCGAGCAGGTCCCCGGTTCAAATCCCGGTCCGGGGGCCTTTCTGGGTGGAGTTTGCATGTTCTCTCCGTGCATGCGTGGGTTTTCTCCGGGTGCTCCGGTTTCCTCCCACAGTCCAAAAACATGCATGTTAGGCTGATTGGTAACTCTAAATTGACCCTGGGTGTGAGTGAGACAGGTCCCTCTTGTAAATGAGTCCCCGTGGCTCAACGAGGCTAGCCTGTATAAATAAAGGTTGAATGAATATGTATTTTTTATTTTTGTATGCTTTGTTTGTTTTTATCGTTTTAATTAACTTGTCCTTTGTGTAATTGTACAGCACTGTGGTTAACCCTGTGGTTTTTTTATGTGCTATAGAAATAAAGTTGATTGATTGATTGATTGATTGTTCATGTGTACACCCAAGTACTTGTAGTTGGAGACCACTTCCACCACTGATCCACCTATGTTCAGTGGGGTGTGGGTGTGTTTGTTCCTTCTGAAGTCCACAATCATCTCCTTTGTCTTCTTCACATTCATGTGAAGATTATTCTCTTTGCACCAGCTCTCCAGGTGTTCCACCTCCTGCCTGTAATTGGACTCATCATTGTTTGTGATGCAGCCCACCACAGCTGTATCATCTGCAAACTTTACAATATGACAGCCTGGACGATCATATGTGAGCAGAGTCAAAAGGAGAGGGCTCAGCACACATCCCTGAGGAGAGCCAGTGTTGAGGGTTATGGTGGAGGAGGAGAAGTTGTGGATCCTCACTGACTGTGGCCTGTCTATTAAGAAGTCTAGTACCTAGTTACAAATGGAGGGGCTTAGTCCAAGTGTGGATAGTTTGTCCATCAGGGTTTGGGGGATCATGGTGTTGAAGCAGATGTGAAGTCCACAAAGAGCAGACGGACATATGAGTCCTTCTGTTCCAGGTGGATGAGAGCAGTGCGGACCACAGAGGAGATGGCATCTTCTGTTGATTGGTTCTCGCTGTACGCATTGATGAGGGTCCTCGTTTATGTTGATGGTTGTTTTGATGTGGGTCATGACCAGTTTTTCGAAGCTTTTAGCGACTATCGGGTGAGGGTCACTGGCCGATAGTCATTCAGACTATCAAGCTCTTTGGGACTAGGATGATGGTGGTGGTCTTCCAGCAGGTGGGAACTATTGCCAGGGTAAGTGAGGAGTTAAAGATGTCGGCCAGCACCTCGCAGAGCTGATCGACACATTCTTTCAACACCTTCCCAGGGATGTTGTCTGGGTTTATTGCCTTGTAAGGATTAATGCGCCTGAAAGTAATCTTTACTTCTGCTGCGGTCACGCTGAGATGCTTTTCATCTGGTGCTAGGTGGTCTGTTTGTGTCTTCAAAGC
Source organism: Garcialebias charrua (assembly GCA_038048925.1). Taxonomy (NCBI): domain Eukaryota; kingdom Metazoa; phylum Chordata; class Actinopteri; order Cyprinodontiformes; family Rivulidae; genus Garcialebias; species Garcialebias charrua. Next base: position 20,522 of record JBBPBX010029456.1, read on the forward strand.
GTGCATAGAACTTGTTGAGGGCATCAGGCAGTGATGGGTCTTTGGAGGCATTGTTCGCTCCTGCCTTTATAATCTGTTATACACTTAATGCCCCTCCACATGCTCCGTGGGTCTTGTGAGGTGAATTGACCCTCCATTCTCTGTGCATATGTGACCATGGCCCTCTTAATACTAGCAACCATCTCTTTCCTTGTCCTTCTCAGCTCCTGTGAGTTTCCAGACCTGAAGGCAGTGTTCCTGGCTTCAAGCAGGGTGCGCACCTCTGCATTCAGCCAAAATTTTCTGTTTAGGTATCTCTTACCATATCTTATGGTGGTGATATCATCAGTATATTTACTAATGTACCCCAGAACTTAGGATACATATTGTTCCAGATCTAGCACTCCTCCATTTTCAGCAGATTCTCTGAAGACCTCCTGGATATCCTCTCAGATATCGGCCAAAAATCCAATATTGTGTATCCCTATTTTTAAACATTATGATTAATTCAAAGAAAGCAGCTTCCTGTATGGAAAAATGAGTAAATGTTTGAGTCTCATCTTTACTCAGAAATGGTTATGTCCAGTGTTACGTGGTCACTTTGTTTTGTCTTTTGTTTGTTTATTATTATTATTTTTGGCACCTTTGACGGTTCACTGGTGGAGGGGGGCGGGGCTCAGCCAGTCTAAGTGTTTTTAGCTGCGCTGGTAGCACACCTGGGTGGTGATTGTGACTGATGGAGTGGCGTGTTGGACGCTACTGCAGCAGTGGAGTTTTGGTGAAGAGGAAAATATCTTAAAGGACGGTGCGGAAGGCTCTGGGGAGAGAAGCAGAGCATTCACCTCGGGACGGAACTCAGAGGGAGCGTCGGATGGTTTTTGGCCGGGTTTGTTTTGGATGAACCGGCTGGACGCTAACGGATTAAATGCACCGGGGAAGTTAACACGCCTGTTGACAACAACCACAGATGAAAACACAAGTGGTGCGCTTTTAAGAAAAAAGAGGAAAACTATAAAGGAAAACAAATAAAAACAACTATTGAACAAGTGACGGATGAAGGACCGTGCGGGCTCGCCCCTCCAGGATGTCAGCTGATTGAGACTCTAATCGGACATCAAAGGTAAGCCCCACCTCACTGTGTGTTCTGTCTCTGGTGCCAGTTTTGTTTCTTTTTGTTTCTTTTTTTTCTTATCACACACTTTTAGTTGCGACCACTACTCTCCATTAAGATAAGAACGAGCTGGGAGAGGAGTGGTTTCGTAACAAGTGGGGGCTCGTCCGGGATCACGGAACATCCTTTTGACTTTAAGCTACCATTTAAATTATATTGGTGTTTCGTTGATTCCTTTATCAGTAGTTAAAATTAGTGTGAAGTTATGGAGGAATTTAAAATTGAAGAATTCCTAGAGGAGGGTCGGATTTTGAAAATGAGAGACTGGTATCAACTAAAAAAAGTAGAACTGTTCAAAATAGCAGAACACTTGAAGGTGCAGTGTCCACCTGGTACTAAAAAGGTTGACTTAATTGAAGCATTAATAAATAAGATTTCCCCTGAAAGTCTTCCGGAAACACACCCCAACGTTTTAGAGTTACAGTTTGCTCAGTTAGAATTAGAAAAAGAACGCATCAGGCAGAAAGCAGCACAGGAAGCTGCCACGCTTCAGTTAGACAGAGAACGAATGAGACTGGAGTTTGACTACAAACATAAACAACTGGAGAATGAACAACAAAAGCTGGAAGTAGAAAAACTGAAAATTGCAGCTATGGGAGCAGAAAGAGGTTTTGATCTAAGTAAAAACATCAGATTAGTTCCTCAGTTTTGTGAAACTGAAGTAGACGTTTTTTTTCTGTCCTTTGAAAAGATTGCAAAATCTCTAAAGTGGCCTGAGAATAAATGGTCTCTTCTGGTACAGAGTGTGTTTACTGGCAGAGCTCAGGAGGTTTATGCTGCACTTGATGCAGAGAAATCCTCATCTTATGAGGATTTAAAATCCACTGTTCTGGCTGCTTACCAACTGTCTCCAGAGGTTTATCGACAGCGTTTTCGTAACCTGGTAAAAACTGAGACTCATACTTACATTGAATATGCTAGGGAGAAGGAGATAGCATTTGACAGATGGGTGCGGTCAAAGAATGTCGGTCAGGACTATGAGGAATTGAAACGGCTTATTCTCTTAGAAGATTTTAAAAATAGTGTTTCTTTTGAGGTAAGAAATTACCTAGAGGATCAAAAGGTCGACGACATTAAGAAAGCTGCAGTTATGGCTGATGATTTTGAACTCACTCATCAGTGTTTAGTGAGAGGAGGATTCGAGACATCACAGAGCATGACACAGCGACAGGGTGGTATGCATTCAGACGCCTTGGTGTGCTACTATTGTGGTAAAAAGGGGCACAAGAAAACTGAGTGTTGGGCTTTGGCGAGTAAACAAAATAAGGAAAATACTCCTAAACCTGGTTTACTAGTGGCAGACAGGTCAAAGAATGCTGGTGAGTGCTCAAACAGTGCTGTGTTGGATTTGTATAAAGATTTTCTTTCTTCTGGGGTTGTATCTGTTGATGGAAATGGTTATCCTGTAGTTATTCTGCGAGATACGGGCGCTGCTCAGTCACTTTGGGTGGTGAAGGATACAACTCTTCCTCCTTCTAGCTCACTGAATATGTGTACACTTATTCAAGGAGTGAACAATGATGTCGCTGAATTTAATTATGTCCCTCTGCATGAAGTTTATTTACAGTCATCTTTGGTGACAGGAGTGGTTAAAGTTGGGGTGGTGTCCAGTTTACCCATTCCGGGTGTCACATTTATACTGGGGAATGATTTGGCAGGTGAAAAGGTTCATGTTGCCCCTATGGTTGTACATTCTCCCATATATTCTTCTAAGACTGAGGCACTGAAGCAGGAATTTCCTGGAGTCTTTCCTACCTGTGTTGTCACTCGTTCTCAGTCTCAGGTTAATCAGGAAGAACCTCCAGAAACTGTGAGAAATCTAATTCCTATTCCAGTGGTTGGAGAACCATTCAGTCGTGTTCTAATAGATTGTGTGGGCCCCTTACCAAAAACTAAGCGTGGACACTTATATCTGTTGACAGTTATGGATGTTGCTACACGTTATGTGGAAGCTTTTGCTTTGCGTAACATTTGTTCAAAGACAATCTTAGATTGCCTTCTTAAGTTTTTTACTCAGTTCGGGCTTCCTAGAGAGATCCAGTCCGATCAGGGCTCTAACTTTATGGCCGGAGTTTTTCAAGCGGTGATGAAAGAGTTAGGGATTGAGCACTTTAAGTCATCTGCGTACCATCCACCGTCACAGGGAGCCCTGGAACGATACCATCAGACTCTTAAGGCCATGATCAGGACCTACTGTGTGGATCAGCCTGGGGAGTGGGACAAGAGTGTGCAATTTCTTTTGTTTGCTATCCGTGACTCTGTCTGTGAATCTACAGGTTTTAGTCCGTTTGAGTTGGTCTATGGACATGAAGTGAGGGGTCCCTTGAAGTTGGTAAAAGAGAAATTTCTGACTGAAGAACCTAACAGAAACGTTTTGGGGTACGTTTCTGAGTTTAAGGAGCGCTTGAAAGCAGCTTGCACTCTGGCTAATGGTCAGTTACAACAAGTCCAAAGAAAGAAGAAAAAACTTTTGGATCAAAAAGCTGTTTCTAGAAAAGGTGCAGTTGGGGAAAGATAATGTAATTGCTGCCGTTCTGTCAAGAATGTGAGGAATAGGTTGAAGATGTAGGAAGTTTATTGGACTAAAATAAAAAAAATAAAAATAAAAAAAAAATAAAAAAATAAAAGAAATAATAATAAATAAAAAAAAATATATAAAAAAATATATAATTTTTTTTGTTTAGGGGGGGAAGTGTTACGTGGTCACTTTGTTTTGTCTTTTGTTTGTTTATTATTATTATTTTTGGCACCTTTGACGGTTCACTGGTGGAGGGGGGCGGGGCTCAGCCAGTCTAAGTGTTTTTAGCTGCGCTGGTAGCACACCTGGGTGGTGATTGTGACTGATGGAGTGGCGTGTTGGACGCTACTGCAGCAGTGGAGTTTTGGTGAAGAGGAAAATATCTTAAAGGACGGTGCGGAAGGCTCTGGGGAGAGAAGCAGAGCATTCACCTCGGGACGGAACTCAGAGGGAGCGTCGGATGGTTTTTGGCCGGGTTTGTTTTGGATGAACCGGCTGGACGCTAACGGATTAAATGCACCGGGGAAGTTAACACGCCTGTTGACAACAACCACAGATGAAAACACAAGTGGTGCGCTTTTAAGAAAAAAGAGGAAAACTATAAAGGAAAACAAATAAAAACAACTATTGAACAAGTGACGGATGAAGGACCGTGCGGGCTCGCCCCTCCAGGATGTCAGCTGATTGAGACTCTAATCGGACATCAAAGGTAAGCCCCACCTCACTGTGTGTTCTGTCTCTGGTGCCAGTTTTGTTTCTTTTTGTTTCTTTTTTTTCTTATCACACACTTTTAGTTGCGACCACTACTCTCCATTAAGATAAGAACGAGCTGGGAGAGGAGTGGTTTCGTAACACCAGATCCAGTAAGAAGTATTACTATTTCACTGAAATCTTTCTTGTGATTGGTCAGGTTCTGGAAGCCATCAGGCCCATAAGAACCTGTTTGGAGACACACAGGTTTGATTTAATGTTCTGAATGCATGCGTTGTCCTGATGGACTTCATTTATGGGATAACACTTATTTTAATGTTTTTTTTGTAAACTTTGTTTAAAATATAGTTTGTAAACTAGCTTCACCTGTAAAAAAAAAAAATCAAATTTGTTTACTTGTAATGGTAGAAGAGGAATTCCAGGAAAAGGAATGACATTTTCAGAATCAGATGTTTTTATTTCTTACACTCATATTCTCAGACATGAAGGCACTGGCTGCTGACTTGTTACTGACTCGTCACTGACAAATGACATGCTGCTGACTTATTGGGGCAACTGTGGCTTAGTGGCTAGAACAATCGTCTTCCAATGCAAGAGTTGGGGGTTCAATTCCACCAGCAGTCACATGCTGAAGTGTCCCTGGGCAAAACACTGAACCATCATTGCCTCCAGTGTGTGTCACATCAGTTTATGAATGTGATAAAGCACTGATTATTCTTTGTAAAGATATTGTAGAGTGCAGTATGACATGGTAAAAGAGGGCACATAATGTACAGCTTTGAGTATCTTGATAAGATAGAAAGGCGCTATATAGGTCCAGTCCATTTATTGCTGATTTGTGACATGTTGTGACTTATTGCTAACTTGTTGCGGTCTAATTGCTGCTGACTGCTGACTAATTGTTATCATCTTGCTGATTTATTGCTGACTTGCTGTTGCTGACTTGCTGCTGTCTAAATGGTGACATGTTGCTTGGACACACTCACTGCCATTTGTCAAAACAAAGGTTGTTTGAATTTGGCTCCCTTGGCTGGCCTTGCAGGCCACCTTATCTAAATTTGCCTGGAGGCCATGTAATCTGACTCTCTGCCCCCCTCCCTCCCATTTAGGAATTCTACTGATAAGTCTGAGAGAACCAGCTGCTATAAACATTGTGTCATCATTTCAGGACTCTTGAATTCTCATTGGCATTGTCCTTGGCCATTCCCCGATATCCCTCGAGAATGTTTACAGATCTCACTGGAGGGAACTGGCTGATTATTCCATCCTTATCAGAACTCCTACAGTGCCAAGGAGAGCATCCTTGGACATCCTCACCATCCTTGTCATCTCCCTCCTCTGCGGAATGTCTATGTCACTATGTGCTTGTATGTGCAAGGTGTGTTTTTCTTTATCAGGGTCTTTCTTCTTAGCCAAGAAAAAAGAGTTTGATAGGAATTTTTTTCATCTAGTTCCTACATGTCCATTTACACTACTTCTTTTGTCTGTCTAAATAGGACTTGTCTTATTGCTGACTTATTATCTTATTGCTGACTTTCATCCATCCATTTTTGTCCGCTTATCCGGGGTCGGGTCGCGGGGGTAGCAGCCTAAGTAGGGAGGCCCAGACTTCCCTCTCCCCAGCCACTTGGAGCAGCTCCTCTGGGGGAATCCCAAGGCGTTCCCAGGCCAGCCGAGAAACATAGTCCCTCCAGCGTGTCCTGGGTCTTCCTCTGGGTCTCCTCCCGGTGGGACATGCCCGGAACACCTCACCAGGGAGGCGTCCAGGAGGCATCCTAACCAGATGCCCGAGCCACCTCAACTGGCTCCTCTCGATGTGGAGAAGCAGCGGCTCTACTCCGAGTCCCTCCCGGATGACTGAGCTTCTCACCCTATCTCTAAGGGAGAGTCCAGACACCCTGCGGAGAAAACTCATTTCAGCCGCTTGTATCCGAGATCTCGTTCTTTCGGTCACAACCCAAAGCTCATGACCATAGATGAGGGTGGGAACGTAGATCGATCGGTAAATTGAGAGCTTTGCCTTTCGACTCAGCTCTCTCTTCACCACGACAGACCGGTACAGCGCCCGCTTCACTGCGGACGCTGCACCTATCCGCCTATCGATCTCACGCTCCAGTTTTCCCTCATTCGTGAACAAGACCCCGAGATACTTAAACTCCTCCACTTGGGGCAGGACCTCCTCCCCGACCCGGAGAGGGCATGCTACCCTTTTCCGGCTCAAGACCATGGCCTCGGATTTGGAGGAACTGATCCTCATCCCGGCCGCATCACACTCGGCTGCAAACCGCTCCAGCGACTTGCTGACTTGTATTTGTTTATTGCTGACTTCTTGTTTTATTGCTGACTTTTTACTGTATTATTGCTGACTTCTTGTTTTATTGCTGACTTTTTGCTGTATTATTGCTGACTTGTTGCTGTATTATTGCTGACTTGTTGCCGTCTTATTGCTGACATATCTCTGACATTGTTGTTTTATTACTGACTTGTTGTTTTATTGCTGACTTGTTGCTGTCTTATTGTTGACTTTTTGTTGTCTTAGTGCTGGCTTGTTGTCTTATTGCTGATGTTCTTTTATTGCTGATTTGTTGTTTTTATACTGACTTGTCTTGGTGCTTACTTGTTGCTATCCTATTGCTGACTTGCCATCTTATTGCTGACTTATTTTATTGCTGATGATGTTGTTTTATTGCTGACTTGTTTTATTGCTGACATGTCTTATTGCTGTCATTGTTTTATTGCCGACTTGTTGCTGTCTTATTGCCGACTTGTTGCTGTCTTATAGCAGACTTGTTGCCGTCTTATTGCTGACATATCTCTGACATTGTTGTTTTATTACTGACTTGTTGTTTTATTGCCGATTTGTTGCTGTCTTATTGCCGACTTGTTGCTGTCTTATTGCTGACTTGTTGCCATCTTATTGCTGACATATCTCTGACATTGTTGTTTTATTACTGACTTGTTTTTTTGCTGACATTGTTTTATGCAGACTTGTTTAATTGCTGACTTGTTGCTGACTTGTTGTTGTTGTATTGTTGATTTGTTGCTTTCATTGCTGACTTGTCACTGACTTGGGAATGATTTGATTTTCTAAGAGTTTCAGGTTGTGTGGGGTTCATTGAAGAACTAGAGTTCCTTGTTTAGTGTTTGTGAACAAGAAGGCTAGTTTTGTCATCACTGAAGGATGACTTTTAGCCAATAACTTTCTTAGAATACTCATGAGTTGTTTTCTTTCTTCCTCTAAGCTAAACAGTAGATCTTAGTTTCATGGACAGAAAATAGCTTGTGGCAGAAGCCTCCAATGATTAGAAGTAAAAGTTTTTTATTGTTTTCTTGTAAATGAGTAGCTGACCTTCAGCGTGCCAACAGGAACACTGCAGTATGACATGGTTAAGGAAGTATCTGTGGGTGCAGGAGGCAGCCCTTCCATGTAAACTGAGCAGGATACCAGTTGTCTTTGTTTGCAGCTGCACAAGAGGTTTCATGCAGTTTACTTGGAGAGAACCACTTGGTCTTTTCTGTGCACCGTAGTTTCATGTGCAAACAAACACATTACAAAACATCAATCAGACTTTTAAACTTGACCTCATGACTCCGACTGTGAGTAAACCATGAAACTGTCAATCTCATTTTACTGTCCATTTTGACAATAAAGAGTTTTGTAACCGTTGCATTTATTCTTTCAGGAGGTGTATTGTTGAGTCATTTACTTTCATAGTGATACAACAACTATTTGGTTGAAATTTTATTGTTTCCCCTCAGGCCGTGCCTGGCCCAGAGGTGGAATCTTCCCTTGAGCTTCCTGCTGCTCTTGGGTCAAAATGATCCACAAGGCCTAAAACCAAGGTCTTGTGGGTAGGGCTGGGCCATATCATATTGTTCACGATAATACCGCAAAAAAAAAAAAAGCTTGCCCGGGAAAATAAATGATATCATGATATGTTAATTTCACGACGTAAGTACGTCAATGTTTGCCCCACCCCATTAACAGATCCAAGTGTGCCGAACTACCAAACCGAACTGTGCACCCCCATCCACCTGTCGGTACTGATGTAACGTTAATTAGCTGTGCACAATACTACATATTTAAAAATGCGCGGCTTGGCTGCGTTTCTCCATCAAGCTCTAAAGTGTGGGTACAGACAGTGACAGTTCAACTGTCTCTCCCTCCCCACCACAAGTGCAACTTGGCTTTTTCTCTACTCCCCACCCCGCTCTGGGCTGCTGGTGTGAGCGCAGTGGATCCCCCCCGCTCTAAACTGCTGGCACAACTCGTTCCAAAGTCTTGGGCTTGCGACAGAGAAGGCCCTGTCACCTCTGCACTTACCATACCTTACCATACCATTTTATTTATAGAGCACTTTAAACAGAGACGAGGCCAACCAAAGTGCTGTACAAACAAATAAACAACAGGCAACACACACAAAGAAGTACAAAAAATAGATATTAAAACATTGTAGATAATAAATATAATGACAAAAACACAGATCAGCTGGTGTTGAAAGCAACAGAATAGTGATGGGTCTTTAAACAGGATTTGAAAACCGAGAGGGAGGGGCCTGTCTGACGAGCAGAGGTAACTCGTTCCAGAGTCTTGGTCCTGCTACAAAGAAGTTCCTGTCACCTCTGTGTTTAAGACGAGTTCCTGGAACTGTTAAAAGTAACTGGTCCATTGACCTCAAAGCACGTGGTGGGACATACGGCTGTATCAAATCAGAGAGATAGGCAGAACGAGACTTTTCAGCGATTTGTACAGGAGAATTTTGAACTGGATTTGAAGATGAACCAGTGCAGGGAGGCCAAGACTCGTGTAATGTGCTCTCTTTTGCCTGTACTGGTTAAATATCGGGCTGCTGCATTTTGGACCAGTTGTAATTGTGCAATGGTGTAGTGGGCGGCCGTGGTGTAGTGGTAATGGCAGTCGTCTCCCGATCGGAAAGTTGGCGGTTCGACTCCCGGGACCCGCACCATGTGTCGTTGTGTCCTTGGGCAAGACACTTAAGGAGTGTGGCATGGAGCCAAGATGGTGTAGTGGTTAGGGCGTTTGACTTGGGACCCGAAGGACGCGGGTTCGCGTCCCGGCCACTACACATCTTGGGGTGTCTATGAGTGCACACCTATTTCTCCAGCTCCCCGAGCGCCTTCTATGGCTGCTCACTGCACCGCCTGGTAGGTGGTTGGGTTAAATGCAGAGACGAATTTCGTCTGTGTATGGGAAACATACGCAGATGACAAGATTAGACAATTATTATTATTATTATTAACCCTGAGTTGCTCCCAGTAGGACTGGAAAGCACCTTGCATGGTAGTCTGCCGCCACCGGTTTATGAATATGTGTAGCATTCAATATATGTGTAGCACTTTGAGATTTTCAGTAATGAAAAGTGCGTTATAAATTGAATTAATTATTATTATTAATGGTGGTCTGACTGATACCAAACAGGAGTGAATTGCAGTAATCAAGCCTAAATGTAATTAATGTGTGAATTACTGTCTCTAGGTTATTTTTGGATAATATGGACGTCAGCTTATACAGTCGCCTCAGCTGGAAAAAACAGGATTTAACAATCATATTTATACGACTGTTGAGTTTCATGGAAGGATCCATTATCACTCCCAGATTTGTGACTTTTTGTTTTTCAGACAGGGCTAGAGCAGAAAGGTCGATGCAGTGGTTCATGATTGTGTTGTTGGGAGGGAACAACATGGCTTCAGACTTCTTTTCATTGAAACTTAAGAAATTTGAATTCATCCAGTCCCTGATGTCAGCCAGGCAGTCGAGCAAAGGTTGAATAGAGCATATACCATTATGTCTTAGGGGGAAGTAAATTTGACAGTCATCAGCATAGAAGTGGAAAGCTATGTTGTGTTTCCAGAAAATATCACCAAGTGGCAGCAGTATGGTGATACAACTATTTGGTTGAAATTTTTATTTTATCCATGAATGTTCCTCCTTCCCCATCTCCCCACAGTTCTTCAGGTCCTTACATTTTCTCCTCACAGCTCTCAGAATAGGAGAATAGGAGAAGACCCAGGATGGACCCCTGCGGAACCCCCCATTTAAGTGCCGCCACTGCAGAACTAAAATCGTTGATGGAAACACAAAGGGATCTGTCAGAGAGGTAGGATCTGAACCAATTGAGGGCTGACCCTGTGATGCCCACCCACTGCTCCAACCTAGCAATGAGGATCTCATGGTCAATGGTGTCAAAGGTGCATGTAAGGTCCAATAGGACAAGCAACACAGAGTCACCAGTGTCTGTAGATAAGAAGATATCATTAAAAACCTTCAGTGGGGGAGTTTCAGTGCTATGGAGAGGTTTGAAGCCAGATTGGAATAACTCAAGGACAGTGTGATCCTCCAGGAAGCACTTCAACTGGGACTTGACTATTTTCTCTAGAAGTTTAGAAAGAAATGGGAGTCTGGAGACAGGCCGGAAGTTAGATACTACTGAAGGGTCAAGGTTTGGGTTTTTTCAGGAGTGGTTGAACAGCAGCATGTTTTAATGTTTTTGGCACCACGCCAGTGGATAAACTGCTATTTACAATAGCAAGAATTGAGGGACCTAAAGTAGGAAAAACCTCCTTTAGTAGCCGAGGGGGGACCACATCAAAGGGGGAACCAGATGGTTTCAGGTTACACATGACCTGCTCTAGAGAAGACAGAGAGATTGGTTCAAAATGGTCAAATACAGCGGGGATCATGAGTTGGAAGAGAAATGAGAGCCCGGCTGCTCGCAATCTTTTCTAAAAACAAATTCATTCATTCATTCATTCAACCTTTATTTAGTCAGGTAAATCTTATTGAACCTCATGGGCTCATTTACGAAAGCGACCTGCTAAAACTAAAGAACGATGAACAGCAATGGTAGAATTTCCTTAAACAATAAACAATAAACAAACAATAAACAATAAACAATAGAAAACAAAAAAGAGAAAAAAACAAAAGAAAGAAATACTTTTTTTTTTAAACAAAGTATCAAAAAACGAGCAAAACATAAGGTAGACGTATAAAATCAAAGACAGGAACAAATCTGCATTGGTTTTTGCCAGGATTCCAACAGATTCTGAAATATAGGTGTCTTATGATATTTTATTTTAAATGTGCAGGACTCGGGAAAAAGGTTGGTACAATGAAAACACTCTCAGAACTGTGTACTTCAGTATGCTTTAATAAAAAGTTGCCACAGATACAATGAAACTCTGCAAAGCATAAAAATGCTCAAAACAACACATACTGTTATTTGCTAGGGTTAAGCATCAATTTTAAACCCCGCCACGAACAACAGCAAAGCCTCAAGCTCTCACACACACTCAGAAAAAGGCATTGAAATAAAAAGATCAGAATCCCTCACCGTTGATACAAACGAGGAAGCCGCTTCGTTCGGTGGGAGATATGTTCTTCAATGCAACAACACCGGGCGTTGATCAGACCCACGGTAGACTTCGGATGTCCATCCGAGCGCCTCCTATTTTATACCTTTGAGGTGTGTGAATGTGTATGCATGGTGCGTGTGCGTGCGTGTCTATAATGACTTCACTCTCATCTTAACACAAACATGTTTTTGTGTGAGTCGGTGCAAGGCACGGGTGAGGGATAACATTTGTTACTTTGCCTGACACTAAGTATATGGTCAGTTTTAAAGAATACACTTAAATTTGATAAAATAGTCAGAAAGCATAATATTTCTCTGGTTTATCTCATTCCTCATCCCACCCTTTGATTTTGGACTAATTTTGAAAATTTTGTCCTGTGACTTCATAGGGCACTCGCCAATATATTCCCATCCATCTTTCCACACTCGCACAGACCAAATCAAGGAAAGAAACCCGATCACCTTCATGAACAATGACTTGATATATCCTATTTCCACTAACCCAATAATCCCGTACTAACGTATCAGGTCTTACCGTTGTATCTATTTCAATAGTAGTTCTCTGAGTTCCAAACCAATGATCTCTTATCGTAACCGTAATCTTCATTCCAGAGCTGTGTTATAAACCAATCTAATTATACGATCTTTCGTGCGTTTAATATAAAAACATGTGCACACGTTACACAAAGTTAATACTACTAAGCAAAGCACTAAAATTAGCAAAGGAGGGACTGCATATGCTCGCGCCGTCGATGACATTCCTGTGAATATGTCCCACCAATGGTGGGCCGACGCCTGTTCGATGAGTTTAGCCGCATGTAAAACCTTCCCCTGTGCAATGTATGTGGACACTGTTAAATCAGAAACGTTAGACTTATGGGATTCAATCATCTGTTTTAGCTCCATGGAATCGTTCAACGCGCGCTTGAAACGAGCCAGGGAGACCCGCCACGGTACATGCAGAAATTGCCACTGTACCTCAGTCAGACGGGTGCTTGAACTGTAATTGGTTAATCGATAAGTCTGGTTGTTCCAACTCCACAAGTGAACACCATACAAACAGCCAGAGAAAGGCACCGTGGGTAATTGTGGATGGCTCTTAATTGTTGCTACGCATAACGTGTGTGGTCCGATCTGCCATAGCATGTCCCTAGCTGGTTCATGAACCCAATCACACAACACCCCATCTCTGGTTATACACGGGTTAATGTGACCTGTTTGCAACATACATATCACTCCTTTGTCTGCAGTCTCGCACAGTTGCATGTCATAAGTGAAGTTTGTCCTTGGCTCAAACCATTCACCTTTTATTTTCAAAAACCAATACCCTTGTACAGTAATTACAGGTAAAACATGATACTTGCATACTGTAGTTGTGTCATTAATCAGATATTGTACCCAATGTCCCTCACACATTTTTTCATCACATTTTGTCATTTCTGGTTTCAAAACCAACCAATATGTACTCGAGATGTTCCACAACCTGCGCCATTCATGATGATTCTTCGTCGTCACCACCCTTTGGAAGCGCTCCTTCTGCAACTGTACATGTAAGGATTGTAGAGTACATGTGGTCCAATTCAAAGCCTGTGTCAAGTTCTGAAGTATCTCTTCTGTTTCACCCCACACTTTTAATTGCCAGTCCAGTCCTTTAAGGAGCAGTTTGGCAGTCTTTACTTGGGTCATTACCACTGATGGCATCCACACCCCAACCTGATGGACTGCTGTCGATGTATGCTACCCTGTAGTGGACAACATGGATCTGGTCACCTCGCCATCAATTGCAAACCCAAGACAGTTCCAGTTCCTCCCAGTAAGGTGTCATACCACGCCCTTTTAATTCTCGAGCAGCGTGGTAAAGGTGGGAACAGCACCTTCCAATGTACAGTCATGGTTATTGGGACATCATGCCCTCTGAAGCATTTTGGGCACATGTAAATCGGACAGTCACTGGCAACTTGACTAACCCAGCAAAGGTTATTGGATGTACAGGTCAGGTTGCTTTTTATTTTTGTCTGAAGCATCTTTGCTCGTACAACAACATGAGGTTTTTCTACCTCACTCAGCATTTGTCCTGGTGTTGCTGAGGAGAGGCTGACCAGGAACACGGTGCCCAAACAGCCGACACTGCCATTTGGTTGGCGCTTGCCACGACCGCCGGTCATCTTGGCCCCGTGATGAACTCGATCCGCCCGTCAACAAAGACCAGGGAAACATCAAGCTGTGGAAACAAGAAATACTGCTTACAGACAGAGAAAGATCAATTAGTTTTCTCTCAAATAACATTTTTTGACAGGTACATTTATCCATTTTTCCTCTCCTGAATACAACACTGAAACTGTTGCATCTGTTCCTTGTGCTATTATTTCTGCAGCACGAGGAGGACCATTTTCCTGTCTCACCCATACTTTGGCTCCAGGTTTGTCAGTGGAACCAAAGCCACCAGTTCCTCTAACGGTCACTGTGACAGGTGCAGGAATTTCCATCACTGTTGACATGTCACATGGCTTAATAAGTAACTGTGCTATTTTGTCTCCTTTTTCCAGCACCAAAGGGCTGTCATTTTGAAGTTTACAGACCACGCCCAGCTCCCCTTGATAATCTGCATCAATGACCCCTGCTTGAATGGTGAGCCCTTTTAATGACAATCCAGATCTGGGTAGAATGTGTCCATACATCCCTTTAGGACACTGCAAACCTAACCCAGTTTTTACAATCTGAATCTGATTAGGAATCAAGGTCACTGGCTCCATTGTTCTTAAATCTAGTCCCGCTGATCCGGGAGTTGCTCGAACAGGTAGTTCAGCTCTGTTGTCAATTTTCCACATTCTGATCAGTTCTTTGTCAGGGGTGCTGTACACATTAATCATTCGATTTAGGGGTGTGGTACCTGGTGCAATTGGTCTGTTATTCAGTTGAGACACAGCCTGTGACAAATTTAACTTCAAGTTTGTTAGATCATGTTTGTCATTTAATTTTCACAACATCTCTTTCAACAATCCATTCATTCTCTCAATCACTCAGCAGCCTGTGGATAATATGAAATATGATATACCCACTCAACATGTTTCTCTGCTACACTGGAAAAAATGCCCCTCTAAAAATAAGAAAAAAAAATGTAAAATAAGATTTTTTTGCTTGAAATAAGCAAAAAAATCTGCCAATGGAACAAGTGAAAATTCACTTGACAAGATTCTTAAAATAAGACATTTTGTTCAAGTCAAACAAGATATGCGGAATCTTGAAACTAGCTACAAAAATCTAGTTTTGAGCAATATTTTACTACAATTGTGAGCTTTTCTTGTCTTATAATAAGATTCTGATGCTCAAAAGTAGTACACTGGAGAAAAGTCTACTCTGAAAACAAGTTTAAAACAACTTAAAATTAGATTTTTTTTTTGACTGAAATAAGCAAAAAGATCTTCCAACAAGTGAAAATTGTCTTGACACGATTTCTAAAAATAAGACATTTTATCTTTTTACAAGATAAACAATCTTAAACCTAGCTGCAAAAAATCTCATTCTTAGCAATATTTTACTACAATTGAGCGTGTGATGCTTAAAATTAGTATACATCCCTAAAACTTTTACTCATTTTTAGT